>NW_004624791.1:6654357-6667003 GCF_000247695.1 Heterocephalus glaber
AAGAATCAACAACTGGGATCTCATCTTATTAAAAAGCTTCTGCACTGCAAGAGAAACCACCAACAGAGCTAAGAGACAACCTACAATGTGGGAAAAAATTTTTAGCAGCTGTACCTCAGACAAACATCATCTAGAATATATGAAGAATTAAAAAATCAGATCCCCCAAATTCAAAGACCCAATTCAAAAATGGGCATCTGAAATGAACAGATATTTCTCAAAGAAATAAAACCAGAAAATAAATATATGAAAAAAATGTTCAACATCACTGGTCATTCAAGAGATGCAGATGAAAACAACACTGAAATTCCACCTCACCCCAGAAAGAATCAACCAATAACATGAAATCAACCAATAACTGCTGCTATCATGAAATCAACCAATAACAAATCCTGGCAGGGGTGTGGAGAGAAAGGAACCCTTCTCCATTGTTGGTGGGAGTGCAGACTGGTGCAACCACTGTGGAAATCAGTTTGGAGATATCTCAAAGAACTAGAGCTAGAGGTCCCATTTGACCCAGATATTCCCCTGCTGGATATCTTCCCCAAAGAATTAAAAGAATCATACCACAGCGGTATACGTGCACCCATGTTTATAGCGGCATAGTTTGTAATAGCTAAAGTTTGGAAGCAGCCCAAGTACCCATCAACTGGAAACTGGATAAAGAAGACGTGTTTTTGTTTTTTTTATAAAATGGAGTACTACTCAGCCTTAAAGAATGAGAAACTTGAGACATTTATAGCTAAATGGATGCACACTGAGGCCATACTCTTAAGTGAAATAAATCGGGTGCACATGTGTAAATATCGAATAGTTTCTCTAGTGTGAGAAACTGTAAGTGTAAATAAGGATTAAAATGATTAAAATGAATAATTGATAATTTGAAATACAAAAAGGTACAAAGGTGTAGGGGTGATGGAAGGGGAAGGGGAAAAGGAAGAAGGGAAAGGAAAAATTATGAGAAGAGAAAAGAAATGGAAATAGGGAAGGGTGGAGGGGTGAAGGACACACAGGTAATGGGAGAAAAAATAAGAACCAAGATACATCATGTACAGGTACAAGCACCCAATGATATATGTAAATGTATTGTATACCTAAAATTTACCAATAAAAGAATTTAAAAAAAAGAAAATCCAAAATCCAAAACTCCCAAACAATCCACCTGTTTCTTTTACCCATTCATTGCCTCTCTATGTGCTGTTTGAATTTAGAGGGGTTTTAGTTGCTATTTTTTTCTTTCTATTTCATATACAAAAGCAAGTTCATCTTCCAGTCAGTCATAATTCTTCTCAATAATTTGCTGCCCAGGGAGGTAAGTTTATTAAAATTACATATCATATTGTGTATTATATTCAACTACATAAACAAGGGAATTTGAGATTTTTGGTCTGGTACCTTGAAATAAACAAAAACATTTATTTTATTTACTTTAAAAATAAATGTAGCTACAATCTTTAGTAAGATTAGTAAGCTATAATCTTTAGCAAAATATTTTCTCTTGCTTTTTAGTCTGAGTATTTAAGGAATTTCTAGATTGGTGCCTGAATGCAGCAACCTATTTTAAACAAGAACAAGAACAATATCCTTAAAATATTAGAGAATATGAATACTAACACTTATTTAATTAAATTGTCTTTATAACTGTCTTTTAAAGTGATGTGAAAATCTAATTTTATCCTTTTAGTTCTCTATAAATTTTTACATTCACTTTTTAAAATTCACATATTACTATTTTTGGTCACAATATAATTGAAATTAATTTCATTCTTTTGTATTTGTATACTTAGATGTTTCAATTGAATAGCATATCTTTTATCTCTAAATTATTGGGTTCATTTTCCCACATATTATATAATATGTGCATTAATTGAATTTTCTTGTTATTTGACTTTATCTACATTTCTCTTCTTACCTTAATACTACAATGAATGTTAGCAACAATTTATTTTTGTTTGTCAGGAAAAATCTCTCTCTTTTTCTTTGAGACAGATATTATGATGTAAATTTCAGAATAATCATGGCAAGTGCAAAAAAATCCCTCAGTAATATTTTTAGAAGAATATTTATTCTATTTATTAGTTTTGCAAATACACATACATTTAGTGCTGGTCTCTATGTATATATTTCCATATTTATACATTTTCTTTATACTTTTAGATAACATAAGCATTTATCTTACTTATTTTCAAATATTTTACCTCTTATCTTTTAAAATGTGTTTTAATCTAAAGCAAGTAATTAAATATTTAGTTATTATTTTTATCAACATTACTATATTCTCTTAATATTTAGAAATTATTGGGCCAGGGATTTAGCTCAGTGGTTCCACCACCTGCCTTGCAAGCGCAAGGACCCAAGTTCGATCCCCGGTACCAAAAAAAAAGAATTTTAGAAATTATTTATGTAAAGCCTATATTATCTAACAATAATTATCCTCTGATTTTTTTCTAAATCTTTCATTTGTGTTTTAGTTTATTGTTTTCTATTAATTTTAATTATCTAAGGCAGTAATTCTAGAATAATAAAAATAAAGTATGTTAAAAACTTTCATATGTTGTTTCCTGATTTTAAAATATTCCACCAATATTTATCATCCTCTAATAGGTATTTTTTACTACAAGTTTTTTATAGAACCCTGCCAAACTGTTCAGAGCTCATAAAAGAGATTCAAAATGTAAGAAGATGATGTTTCACAAAGAAGAAAGTAGTGCAGTCATGACTGTTATAGCTAATAGAACAAAATCACACAGTTAAAGACTGAATGTCTATTGAATGTCTAATGTTTCATTTTAATATGGTACAGGGGACTGAATCCAGGATTGCTCTGCACTGAGCTACATCTCCAACCTTTTTTTATTTTGTAGTTGAAAACAAGGTCTAGCTAATTTGCCCAGGTTGGACTCAATCTTACGATTGTCCTGCTTCAGGCTCCCTCTGTGCTGGTTTTGTGGGTTTTGCAGGTATACGCCATGGAACCCAGGTGGTTCTTTAGTTTTCTATGGAAACACTGCTTCCAATCCATGCTGTTTTAGTACTTCAAAATCTTTGGTACCAAAAATACAAAAAAAAAAACCCCAAAAAACAAAATCTTTTATAGTGAAATAAAATAATTAAATTTTGAGCATCTTCCTTGAGAACCTACTGTGTGCTAGTTATAATAGGAAAACTCTTACTGTTAAGAATTGAGAATAGTCATAAAGATAATTTTGCTTAGAGTGAACCTTTTATGAATTTGTATCCTGTCTTCAAACTATTTCTTATTAAATCATATGGGATTATTATGCACATCCAGACAGAAAGAATTAGGTTTTGACATCTATTTCCTATAGCCTCTCCTTTCCTTTCCTTTTTCTCTGATTTCATTGCTCCAAATATTTTTAGTTTCAATTGATTATTGATTTTTTTCTCTTCTCTGGTACTGGGGATTGAGCTCAGGACCTTGCACTTGTGAGGCAGGCACAGGTGCCACTGAGCTAAATCCCTGGTCCAATTATTCAATTTTGAGTAAAAGGAACTATAGAGAACAGAAGTCAACAGACATACTCAAGGCTAAAAACAACAGTTCAGTACAAAGAATATTATGCATTTATTATTTTTTCATAATGCCATTTAATCTGAAATAAGTAATAATTTTTAAAGTTATGGACGATATTTATTAAAATCAGTAACATATACTGTTCATGTCACAAAGTGCCCAAGCAAATGCCCTTAAAATCAGAAATACATGGGGTACTTGTCATCTTCAGTATTATTCAATATTGTTTTTGTATTTAGCAGACTTTTTTAGTTTTTATTTGTTCATTAGCACATTTGCAGTACACAATGATTACATGTGCATTACAGTACATGTGCATAACACATCTTAATTCCTTTTTGTCCCCTTCCCCTCACCTCCTTCCTGTTTTCCTTCATCTCTTGATCCCCTTCCCTTTTGCAAAAGATCAATCTCCTTGTTCTCTATTATTTATCTTTTATTTTGTTCTTTATTTATATTTGTGGTTTCCCAAATAAAAGAAAGTATGCAATATTTAGGCTCATGTGTCTGATTCAGAGTGGAGAGATGTTTTATGTGTATAATAGCATAATTTATCCCACAACTGACCTATTTATCTTTTTTTAAAGTTTACTCCTGAACAAGCTTTGAGGAAATTTATGTATTGACAGAATTTACTCATCTTCTCAAAGCTCTAATCATGGGATGGACTTCAGGTGGTCAGAGTTTAGTTCTTTCACTCTTACCTTTTCTGGTATACTACTTGCTATGTATGAATAGTGAGTGCTATTCATTTATATATGTAACACATATATAAAACTAATCCCAGGAAATGAATTTTTCCACTAGCTCCACTTCTGACTGAAGTTAAGGAATTTATATTGATGTATTCAATAAGGTTTGCATTTTGACTTTGGTCAACAGTAAAGATTTGCATATGGGGTAGGATACAAGACAGTAAAATTTATGTTCGTGCCAATTTTTTTCAGGTATGAAAATTTCCAGAAATCTGTTTTAAATTTTATTCATCAATTATTTTTACACAGAATCTGTCAGGGTGCACTGATTTAATATGAACATGTCTATAGTTTGTAAGGCAGAATCACAGGTCTATTAACTTTCACTAGGGAATGCTAGGGCTTGGCAAAAATATCTGACCTCTCAAATTTCCAATGAATTATAGTTATTTGAAATGCACCAGGACTGGAAAATGGAGATGCTAAATCCCTAAACAATTAGAAAAATCAACGTAACTTAAGAGTCAATGACATCTATATTCTATCCACATATTTATGTAAAAGTAAGGCTATTATAATAGGAACAGAGCCTAGAACTCACTCTGAGCCTAACTCTGGTGAAACAAAGAGCAGAACAGTTTTTAAAGTTGCTTAATAGGTAGACAAGATCATAGGCCACCTGTGCTAGCTAACTGGCCTCACTCAAAGAAAAGTAACTTTTTCCTTATTTTCATGACAGAAGATACTTTTATACCTTGGAGCAATCTGTCATCAAAGATAAACACTTAATCAGTAAGACTGAGAAAAAAAGTTACTACCTTCCTTTGTGATTCTGTTTCAAAGGAATGGCTTCCAGGTCTTTGCGAAAGACACTGGTTGTAGAACTGGAAAAAGGTTTTTTATAAAAAAGATTTACATCTCAAAAGACGGAGAAAGAATTTCCACTTAAACATTTTCTAAAGTAAATCTTCTTTAAAAAATGCAGATTATGATCTTAGAGGCAGGAAAAAGCCTATCAAACTGAAATGTTGAAGACTTTTAATCATTTACAATGTGAAAACAAACACACACACACACACTTGCACATGCATGCATGCAGACAGTGGTATAACAAAGCAACTAAAAGGATAATCTCTTTGTATCATAGATACAAATGCTTAGTACAGCAACATGTTTATTCTACAAACTTTGTGGTGGATTCTCATTTTTTATGATGCTGGATTGAGAGAATTATTTCTGATTTTAGGTCCAACTTGCAGCCAAATCCCAACTGGGAATTTCAAGGCTTTCATTGTCTTTTCTCAAAAGCTGAGATTATAACGTTTTTATGTTCCACTTCAATTTTCAAACATCGATTATATTGAAATTAGAAAAGACACTATGGATGAATACATACAGTTACACGAGTACAGAAATATTTATCAAATGACTAATTATCTAAATATCTGAGAGACCAGTTTTTGAGAAGTCTTTGTTACAGCTGTCCCAGTGAAAAAGACCACACCATGAAAATGTCCAAATTAAGTCTTTTTATAGCTGGTGACCAAAGGGTGAGCTCACACTCCCATCTCCCTTGTTAGGAATCAAGCAGGGAAGCCCAGTTTTTAAAGGGAAAAAACACACAATGGTATAGCATGATATCATCTTTGAGCAAGCACAGGGCTACAGAAGCAGATTGCAAGTTAGATTAAAATCCAATTTTGGGGATCCGGCAGGAAATTCCTATCTTTACGGTTAGGGGTGCAGTGTAACATGTCCTGTCCTTTGTTCTTAACCTCAAGGTAAGTTATGTGCTGGTTAATTTATCACTTTGAACAAGCAATTCAGGGAGGAAAAAGGGTAAAGTTCAGGCACAGGCTATTAGGGGATTTCTGATTAACTTGCTTACCTCAGTCTTCATGTCAATTTAAAATTATAGTATTATGTAACTAAAAATAATAAAATCTATACAATCCAAATAATCACTTTTTGAAAGAGCTTTATATTTCCAATTATTTTGAGCTGATATTAAAAACAACCTTAAATATAAAACTCTCAGTCAAAATGAGTGCCTTGTAAAAGATGCACTGAATATCTCACCATGAATATTTTAATATTTTTTTCTTCTACTAAATTATCTATTTTTGACTCACGTAGATGATATGCTACTGTTGCATCACTGGTAGATTGGTAGATTATATTTTTTGGTACAAGATACTTCAATTATTTTGATGATGATGCTTCCTTTTGAACCTGGTTACTTTTACTCAGATTCTTTTCAGATACCCATATTTAATGTGAAATTCTATTCTCCAAAAATCACTTTTTACCATGCTTTTGCTATTTTGCTACTGAATAATGTTCATTGTGTTGATGAAATAAGCTATTAATGACACATTTATGCATTTACAGCTCAATAAACTAGTTTGGACAGGGAGACTGTAATGTTTACAGACATTCAAGGTTTATTTCAGAAGTAAAATTATTCTTTGAGAAGATGATGTCATCTTATATGTATGTTTTTACTATATGTTTTTATATGTGCTTAAAAAGATCAAGTTTACTATTGTTTGTTTGTGTGTTTGGTGTTTTTCTTATCAAATACCAACTCATCATATCATTTTACCTCATTTACTCAATAATCATTTATTCCCCAATTTATTGATTGATTATTAGCTCCTCTGTAGAATGTTTTTGGGAATATATCACAATATATATTAGGGTTCTGTACACAATGGGAATTCTAAATAAATAAACAAGATATGGATGGATGAAATTTATTAACAAATGGTAAAAGTATGACAAAACATACATATACAGTTTTTAAAAATCTTATTTATGAACTAAAATGACTTCCAGTAGGAAGGTTGACCAACTCTACAGTACTTATGTTCTATTGCATTCTTTTCTACCTTCAAAAGATTGCTATGCTTGTGTCTATATTTCCTGAAGTTTCTCAGATTCTTTGTGCTGTTTGGAAATACATTCATATATTTTTTCTTTTTTAACTAATTACCATAAATGTGAAGACTTACTTATGTAAGTACAAAATTTAAAGTAAAATTGTATTGCATCTCTATTCATCTTTGTTGTACTGTCTTTTTCTGGATAAAATGACAAATTATACATGGCACTTTTTAACTTCAGTTTCAAGAGAATATTTTGCTAATTTAAAAATTTTTGACTATAACCAGAGTAATACTACACTATGCATCTCAACTCATGTAGAAAATCATATTCAACTTTTAATTATTTTATTGTTCTTTTCTATTACAAAGATGATCCTAGAAGCAAAAACAATTTAGAAGGCAGCAAGTTTTAACTCTGAGAGTAATTTACCAAGTCCATGTGCAAAGTACCTCTGCATGTAAATTATTATTATTGTGAAGTAAATCATTTAATCTGAGTCAAAGATAATACAATAAAAATGAATTTCCTTTCTGCTAATGAAATCTTTCTCACATCTGTTGGCCTGCACTGTCTTTTCTTTTTCTTTGTCTCTGCCACTGCTTACATTCATAAAGCTGGCCTTAGATTCTTGTCCTCACTATGGCAATTTGCTCTTCTACAAATAGTAAAAGGATTTCTTAGGCTTCTGAGTTCTCTTTTCAGGATAGCTCCAGTCATCGATGAGTATTTATTACCTTAGATTAAATCCACACAGTAATGATTTTTAGTCAAAGAAATTGAGATTTTAATTACATCCACACATTTCTTTCAGCTTTGTCAGATTATGTTCCTGAATCAGAAGAAAGGAACCTATCGTATTCAGCCTCTGACCCATCATCAAGGAAGGAGATTATTCAGGGCATGTAATCAACAACTCAGAATCTTGGGGGAGGTGGCACATCTCAGAATTCTGCCCACTGTGGATGAAATTTAATCTAGATTTCATGAAACATCTTTAGATGTTTTTACTTAGGGATTTAAAGACTTATTAAAATTGATAGTGGGTAGGCAGGATGCGGCACACTTGTAATCCTAGCTACTTAGGAAGTTTAAACAGGAGGACCAAAAATGAAGCCAGCCTGGGCACCTTAAGAAGACCCTGTTTCAAAAAAAGAGATAGCACAGTAGTTTTGTCATATAGTTTCAAGTTGGGAATTGTAATACCCCTGTCATGACTCTGTTGCCTAGAATTGCTTTTGCTATTCTAGGTCACTTTTGGTTCCAAATGAAATTTTTGCATTATTTTCTCTAGTTCTGTGAAATATGCTGCTGGAATTTCAATCGGAATTGCATTGAATCTATAGAGCAGTTTTGGAAGTATGGTCATTTCCACTATATTGGTTGTTCCTACCCAGGAACAAGGGATGTCTTTCCATTTTCTGCAAAGAAACAGACTGGAGGATCAATGGAACAGATTAAAATATGCAGAAACTGTAGGGAACAGGGGAAGGGGACATTACCAGAACCTCTGCAGTGAGTCCTGGTCTCCTGCGAGCCACAGCAGCACACGGCGAATTACAGGAAAGGTAGACAAATGAGACTGAGAAGAAGCTGAGCTTTGGGTCTGATCAGTGCTGCTCTGGGCAGCAAAGACAAGAAGCCCTAGCTTGCAGCACCTTTTATTTAGTACATCCAAAGAAACAAATGTAACAAATGAATAATGTAGATTTCAGTATCATATTGGGATGAACAAGGTGTAACAAAAGACTGGGTGGGGGCGGCGGAAATCTAAAAACAATGAGGAACTATGCAAATAAAGATTTAGTTCCTCCCAGGAACTACACAGATGAAGATTTGGTTCCTCCCAGGGCGTTTCCCACAGGTGTGGTCTTGTCCTGGAGGATTACAGCATCATGGGATCATTGAGATCTCCCTTGTGACCTGAGGCCAAAATGGAAGTATGTCTTGGAGTGTTATTGCTGGCCTGTAGGCAGGAGAACTAGGCCTACTCAAATGATTTTTCCCTAGAATTATGTAGCATTGCTCCCAACAAGAAACAACTCCAGACATACTCAGCCACTTCATCTTTGACAAAGGAGCCAAACACCCTCACTGGAGATAGCCTCTTTTATAAATGGTGCTGTAAAAATGGGATTTCAACTTGCCAAAGATTAAAACTAGACCCATATCTCTCTCCATGCACTAAACTAAAATCAAAATAGATCAAATGATGCCCCCCCCCCCAAAAAAGGAATCAACCAATAACATGCTAGTGGAGTTGTGGGGGAAAAGAAACCCTTCTCCACTATTGGTGGGAATGTAGATTGGTGAAACCACTGTGGAAATCAGTATGGAGATTCCTCACAAAACTAGGATTAGAGGTCCTGTTTGATCCAGCTGTTCCCCTGCTGGGTACGTTCTCTAAAGAATTAAAAGCATCATACCACAGCAATATATGCACACCCACCTTTATAGCAGCAGAGTTTCTAATAAATAAATCTTGGAAACATCCCAAATGCCTATCAACTGATGGCTGGATTAAAAAGACTTTTTTTAATAAATGGAGTACTACTCAGCCATAAAGAATGATAAACTAGAGATATTTATAGCTAAATGAATGCATATTGAGGCGATACTCTTAAATGAAATAAATAGGACGCGCATGTGTAAATACTGAATAGTTTCTCTGGTGTGAGAAACTGAAAGCATAAATGAGGACCAAAATGTATAATAAATAATGTGAAATAAGAAGAAAAGTTCCAAAGGAGAAGGGAAGGAAGGGGTAAGGGAAAGGAAAGAAGAGAAGAGAAAGAAAAAATATGAGAGAAAAAGGAAGAAATGGAAGCAAAGTCTTTGTAAATAAGGAGGGGTGGAAGGGTTGAAGGGAGACCAGGGGCATGGGGAAAAATACAAGAACCAAGGTATATCATGTATAGGTATAAATTTCCAATGATGACTGTGATAATAATGTAGACCTAAAATGTACCAATGAACTTAATAAATTTTTTAAAAGAAAGAGATAAAATGAGGTAGAGATGTAGTTCAGTGCTAAATTACTTGCCTAGCTTGTGATAGGCCCTTTGTTCAATCACTAATACATGCATACCTACATATACACATAAATAAATTTTAATGATTAAGAGAAATAAAATAACATAAGATATTATTCAATCATGAAAAGCATGAAATACTGTCAACTATAAAAATATGGCCATAGAAGACAATATGTTAAGTGACATAAGCCAGGTACAGAAAATCAAATACTACATGTTATCATTCATAAGTGAAATCTAAAAAAATTCACTTCACTGAAATAGAGTAGAATGATAGTTTTCTGAGCCTGAGGAGGACAAGGGAAAAAAGATAAAGAAAAGTTGGTGAATAAGTACAAATTTATAAGTAGATAAGTGGGTTCTGGTGTTCTATTACATTTTGGAATGACTAGTTAATAAAAATATATTGTATATTTTAAAATAGGTGGAAGAGAGCTTTTTGAATGAGCTCACCACACACACACACACACACACACACACACACAAAGTAAGTGTATGAGGTGATGGCAATGTTAATTACACAGATTTGCTTATTATACATTGTGTATGTGTATTGAAACACCATATTGTTTCCCAAAATAAAATAATTTCAAAAAAATTACAGTTAAATATAATTTTAAAACCCCCAAATTTGGGGGTACTGGGGGGTACTGGAGATTGAACTTGGGACCTTGAGAGGCAGGCTTCAGAACAACTGAACTAAATCCTCAGCCCACTCCTCTCCACTTTTAAGACAGAATCTCATTATGTGGCTCAGGCTTTCCTTGAACTTGCTTTATAACCTAGGCTGGCCTGAAACTTACAGTCTTTCTGTCCAGCTTCCTCCTGAATGCTAGGATTACAGGAATTTGCCACTGTCCCTGGCTTTCACCCCTTTTTTCTTTCTTGGTTTTTTTTTTTTTTTTTTTTTGGTTCCGGGGATCTAACTTGGGTCCTTGTGCTTGCACAGCAGGCAGTGAAACCTCTGAGCTAAATCCCAGGCCCCTTTTCACCCTCTTTTTTATGAAAATTCTAGAAATGTTACAAGAAACTCTATTGGAAACCACCTGACTAGAATAATTCAGAGTATTATGAAGTAGTTATGAACTTCATTTGTTATGTTTATTGAAATAATTTTGGTCATGTGTTTCAGTTGTTTATCTCATAAGTCAGATTTTACCTTTTTCCATTTTAATATCATCAAGAAAATATTTATATGAAAATTTGCACTTAAATAAAAATAATAACCAGAGTGTCAAGCAAATTAACTACCGTATATAAGAAAATCTGGCTTGATTCTATATGAAAGACAACATATCAACTTAAAGCAAAAATACATTATTTAATCATACAAAAATTTTTCTACTTACTTTGAGCAAAAAAACGTACAAGAGGTATACATTAAGTTAGGTTAAATTGGGTTGAAATCTGGAGGGTCATGCTAGTATTACATGAACAAAATATTACTAAACGTGCTACCTAAAACTATTTTCATGCTACCATTTTGGCTTTTTAAAATTTTATCAAAATCCCATTACAGAGCAGGAGACATTACAGCCTTTACAAGTCAAAGTATAGTTTCATTTCAATTTTGATAAACCAAAGTACTATTTTTTGATGTATTGCAAGGTGTCTAGAAATAGGAAAAGGAAATATGAGGTCAAGGCAATTATCATGCATTGAATCTGTTTTAATTTTCATGATGGACTTACTACCACTAAGATTTATTAGATAATTATTCTGTTCTCAATTAATTCTTCACATGAGTGCAGGCTGATTTTACTTTTTTTTTCTAGAATGCTAGCTTTATAAGATTTTAAAAGTGTGTATGTTTGTGTATATTTCTTGTCTTTGATATAGAAATGTATAGAAAATGGCTGTCAAAATTTTAATCTGAATTATAAATAACAGTTCACATAGTTATTAGTGCTTAAATTTTATTTGAGGTCTTATATTAACTCTATAAGCCTTTGTGGAACTCCAACTATAGCTAGTTCAGAAGAGACAAAGTGACACATAGACCACAAGTCAGTCTAGTCCTCAAGTCTATCTAACAAATTGTTAGAAGCCAGGAAAGTCCCATAGTTACATGGCAATGAAATTCTACCATTACATTCATTGGAGAAAGGTCATGTAACGAAAGTTGACTAGACAATGCACAATCTGATCCTATTCTTTTAACCTTGAACACAAAGTTCATAGAGATGAAATAAAGACCACCAGAATAAGCAAATATGAGTATTAAAGTCAGAATATGAATTCCTTACATTTTATGTGTATTTGTACAGGATTACTTGCTAAAATCTTTTTTGTTGTTGTTAAATTCTTTTATTGGTACATTTTAGGTATACAACACAATTAGACTTCTCATTGGGAATTGTACCTTTATATAATGCATCTTGGTTCTTATTTTTTCCCCATTCCTAGCCCTCCCTTCACCCCCTCAACCATTCCCTATTTACAAAGACTTTATTTCCATTTTTTCCATTTCTCATCATTTTTCCTTTCCCTTCTTT
>NW_004624791.1:6668549-6682320 GCF_000247695.1 Heterocephalus glaber
ACTGGTCATTTGAGAGATGCAAATGAAAACAACACTGAGATTCCACTTCACTCCAGAAAGAATGGCTGCTATCATGAAATCAACGAATAACAAATGCTGGCGGGGCTGTGGGGAAAGAGGAACACTGCTCCACTGCTGGTGGGAGTGTAGACTGGTGGAGATACCTCAAAGAACTTGCTAAAATCTTCATCCTTTAAATCCTAACCAGAAATAAAATAGACCAATAGTATTGATTGATTGATTGATTAGTTTGCTATTGGAAGAAAAGAGTTTATAAAATAATTCCTTGAAATTATTAAGAATTCTTTTGCATAATTAAATCCTGATTTTTTGCATATTTTAAGGTTTCATTAAAGAGAAAAGTTTTAGATTAAATAGTGAAAGTAATGCTATGTCCTTCATTTTTTAAAAATCAGAACTTTCTTCAACTTGTAAATGAGATTGTGGTTTAGTCTAGTTTGTTGTTTTATTACATATAATTGAATTTCATTTATTTCATGGAAGATAAAGGTGACCTCTGTCAGATGCCTTACAAACTTTAGTTTTACAATCTTGCTTCAATAAGTGGCAGCAATTTAAATTGCAAAAACAATTTTCATATTTTTATTAGAGGAAATGTGTGTGACTATACAATGAAGGAAAGTTACCTGAGGAAAAAACCCAAACACATAATGTTGTCATAAATCTTATCATCATGGTTTGCTTGTGTTGCAGTTGTACTATCCTTCAAAGTGTGATTTTAGTTCATTTCTTGAATAATCAGGCTTTTTATTGGACATAAAAACATCATCCACAACATCAATAATGCTATAGCTGTATTTGGATTATTTTATCTTTGTATGTATTTTGGGGCAGTACTTCTGAATATCTGTTTTTGGCAAGCTCAGTATAAAGAAATGCAACTATAAAATAAAAATTCAACTACAATCTGCATAGTACTATTTTTGCAAAAAAAACCCCAAAAACAAAACACCAGTGGTATGTTGCTGCCAAGTATTGCTTCTCCATTTTTTAACGTTATGTATTTCTGAGGAAATATTATTTCCATTATAGGCATAGAGATGTCAGGCAAAAAAGCAGGAAACTGTAGTCTCCTAATTTAAATTAATTCTTTACTTTTTCTTCTTTTCTTATGATTCCTGGCCTATAACATGTGTATAGTGCCAGTGCTTCTATGATGTCACTATATCAACATAGAATAACCCAGTCAAAAGCACTAAAATGTTTTTCAGTTAACTTTTGAAGCCAATATTTCAAAATCATAGAAATAGAATAAAATAGGCTTATTATAGTCCTGTGATATTTTAATCATATCTCTAAAATAATTAGTTTGTTATCCTTCTCTATCAAGAGGCCTCTCTCATAGGAATATAATTCCATTACACCTATTCATAAAATACTATGGGTTTGTGATAGTTCACTATAAATAAAGATATCAAAATTCCCCTTTATCAAACTGTAATAGAGAAGGATTTTCTTTAACTCACATGATGGCCTGATCATGACTATAGCAGACACCTCTGTCCAGTATTAGCAGGTTATAGTGGCACAAGCTTCTTGCCCCTCTATAATTTGGCTGTATTACATTTCAAGTAACAGAGCTTAGCTGAATTCATTCCCAGTTAAGGTCAACTGACTCCAACTAAATTCCTCCCCTTTGAATTAACCCTTTGTTCTCTTCAGCAAAGATATACTTGTGCCCTCATTCTACAGTCCTGCTTGCTTGATCCTTGTTATCAGCAGGTGTCCCAAGGCCTGCCCAGCTTCCTCCTTCCCACACTTGTAATGAATAAACACTAGATGCCCTGGGAGCCCTTTGTCTTTGCTGCACAGAGCAGCTTAGATCAGCCCAAGCTTCAGTTCCTCTCAAGTCTCTGTATGTTTTTCAATTTCCCATTTTCCTATCTCAGGAACATCACACAGGCTTGCAGGAAACCAGGACCACTGCAGGGGACTCTGGTAATGCCCCCTTACCCTTTTCCAATAAATTACTTCAAAACAGATATCCTAAGAGACAAAAGTGATACTCTATTGGTTGTATCCATGTGGACAATTTAAATTTGGTGGACAATTATTTAGTTAAAAATACAACAAACCACACTGGCTAGGCTCAGGAACTAACTCCTTCACTCCTCTATGGAGCACTCATCAAAACTAGTAAGATCTGCAGATGTTTTCTTTGGTTATACTAACCTGATAAAATGAGAAAATCTCAAAATATTTTCCTGTGCTATAAATTTTAAGGCATTGTTTTACATTAAAATATCCCAATCAATTTATAAACTCATATAAGTCTGCATGTAAGACTATGAGCATGTTTAGATGAATTCCTAGATGGGCTGCTTTGTGAAATTTTACACGAATTTAGTACCCATTATATACTAGTACCTGTCTTTCTTCATGAGAACATGTTTATAATGATGACTATTTAAAAGAAATCTTTTAACTTGCATATCTTCTGTGATGAGAAGAAAGAAAACTAGACATGTGTTAATAAACCTTAGAAAAAATGTTGAGTAAACAACATATCTAATTACTCTGTAGGGAAATGTTGCTTAATTAAAACTCAGATTCATTCTATTAGCATGCACACCTGGTGCTCACAGGACTCCCTTCTTCTTGAAATAAACTTAATTCCTGAACAATGTTCTCTCATTCTCTCTTTAGTTTGTCTCCTTGGGGACTCTCCATCTCAGTGTTCTGCCTTAGTCTTGCTCATGTAGATACCTCCTATAGTAACTATAATAGACTATTTCAGGGGAATCACAATTTTGCAATGATTGATGTCCCTGTCAACTTTATAGCCCTAAGTTTCTCTTTGGAAGGTAATGGAGAAATTATCTTATCAAAATATTCAAAACTCAGTCACACAGACAGGATCACACTATTTTCCTTAAGAACACAAAGTACAACCCCAGTATGATAGCCTAAGGAGCATTATTTAATTTTGGCTTTGAATTTCAGAGGACACTTTTTTGAGGGCATGGTTCTTTTGTTACACATCATAAATGAATGGGCTATTAGATGCCAGGAAATGCAAAAGTATAGAAGAAAGGACAAAGTGAAGAAAATGGATATGAAATGTCATGTGTACAATCAGAAAGAATAGTAGAAATGCTGTCCCAATACAGCATATACTTAGATAAGGATTAAGAGACTATGAGCCAGAATAAGTGCATGGCCTATGAATTACGTGGGATGGAATGTTCTGCATTTCAGTGTTCATGGGCTCCTTTCTAGATCATCACTTTGACCAGATCAAGGAAGGCAATGGAGAGTCTATTCCCACTGCATCTTCTCCTTTCCTCCTATGTTACGGTCTGATTCATTCTAGTAGCAGTACTGCACTAGTACTGTGTGATAGTACTTAAATGTCCATTATGTAAACCAGCTGATATTTCAGGGTCTGTGTGTGTGGTGTGATAACTTACAACCTGTATCATCACGATGAATACAAGGTAGACTACTTCTATATTTTCATTTCTTTCATGGTCCATAGAGTATTTGTACATCATAGCTATTTTCCTCCCAGCATTTTGGAGCTGTACAAAACCAGAACCATGATTCTTCTTAAGATTGCTGTCCCTAAGGACATACATACTTACTACTCCACTGTTCAGGTTCCCATCTTGTTAGGGATCATTTTCTGTGGATATAGTTTAATGTGTGGTCCTTCCCAGATAAGACTATTCCCACTGTTTGAGGAAAGAATACCTATCTTAACTGAAATGGAGTGATGCTGTGAATAGTAGGATATCAAAAAGAAAGAGTACTGGAAAGCTAGAACATAAAGTGAGCTATTATGGGTCAAAATTGGCTTTGAATTTGCCCATATAAATGGATGGTATAGCAGCATTCATGACCACTCTAGATACTTCCCTAAAGGAGGGAAGGAGGGTAGGAAGGGCTTCATGAAGGACATGATGTTTGGAAATAAAAATATCCTCGCTTTTTGCAGATTGAACCCAGGAATTTCACACTGAGCTACATTCTCAGAATTTTTTTTTGAGACAGTGCCTTGCTTGGTCACTAAAAAATAAGAATAGACTCCTTACATATGCCCAAATAGAAGGGGGGAATTAGAGGCAGATGGAACTATGAAAGGGTATATTAATCAGCTTTCTCATTGCTTAAACAAAATACTTAACATTCACGCCTTAAAGAAAAGAAGTTTAGGGCTGTGGATTTAGTTCAGTGGGGCTTCACCTGCCTCACAAGCACAAGGTTCTGACTTTGATCCCTCCCCAGTACCAAAAAAAAAAAAAAAGAAGAAGAAGTTTATTTTTGGATCATGGTCTCAGAAGTTTCAGTCCATGGTTGGCTGGCTCAAGGAAGAAATGACATGGCAGTAGCAGAGAAAGCAGGAAGAGCCACAGAGAAAGATAAAAGGAATGGTGCCAGGGACCCATCTTCTCCAACCAGACCCCTTCCCCCCACAGCACATTGAGCTATGAACTCATCACTTGATCAATTCACTAATGAATATAGTGTCCCCACGATCCAGTCACATTTCAAAAGCCCTACCTCTGAACATAGAAGACTTTTGGAGGATATTTTAGATCTAAGCCATAACAGAAGCAAAATAAAAATCCAAGAAAAGTAAGTTCCATACAGACAGATTAAAATGGAAAACAGCCAGGCATGGTGGTGTACACCTGCAATCCTAGCATTTAGGAAGATGAGGCAGGAAACAAAACAAAACAGAAAACAATAAAAAATTTTACTAGAAAAATATGTGAGAGCCATTCTATTGTATTTATTTTCAAGAAATCAACATTGAAGAAACAGAAACTTCAGCAGTCTTACATCATATGATACTCCTTCCAGGCAGGAGTGCTCTAGGCCTTGATAGGTTACCTCTTCTCTGTAGAATTATCCTGCAAGATTTTCCATCTTCTTGCTTTGCCTTCCTCTAGGGTGCTAACCTCAGAAGGATTGTGAATACTAGCTTCCAGCTCCTTTTCTCCTTTGTAGTCTATAGTAAATGGATACTAAAGGGAGGTAAGAGTTAATGATTGCTTATTAAAATTCTAATGTCTTACATTTTTACCTCTCTTCTATACCACAGTCTGAAAATTCAATTTGCCTGAATTTGACCAGTTACATCTCCTTTCAAGAGCATCTATAAAAAGGATATCTGGCTAGGTGTTCATAGTCCTAACTAAATCCACGATTGTCTTACTGAAAATAATAAAGTGAATAAGGAAAGAAAATGAAAGTCTGGAGGAAAATCGGGAGATCTTAGAAGTATTAGTGGATGAAGAAGAAACTATATACATCTCCAAAATTTTGATAATGTGTGGTGGAGTAAGACATAACTGGTTTGGAAGTAAAATCATCAATTTATTAGATTCAGTTCAAAATATTCATGGGAGATCATTGAGATAGGTGGAAAAAAGCCAATCTGACATATTATTTTGAAATACCATAATCAGCTTTACTTTGATATAGATATGTGAGTGTCAGAAACATATAGTTGAAAAATACACTAAATATACTTTGGGAATTCATGGCAGAACTTAAGGAAAATATTGAGAGGAAAGGAAGTTAAGATTAGGATCATAGATAATGTAATGAAGAAATTAACATATAAAATGAAAGCTGATTTTATTTTTCAAGCAGAACATTGTGCTCTTTTGCTTTCAGAAACTGGTATAGAAGAATAAAGGAATGGAAAGACAATTCATTACCTGTGGGCTGCTGCAGAAGCAGTTTATTTATGTTTGGCTGCTGGTCTAAGAATTAAAAGACCTTAATTTAGCAGAGATAGTAGAGGGAATTTTTTTCCTTGGATATGCAAAAATGTAATTACAGCTGGAGCTTGAGATTGAAATTTGTTTTTTGTTTTAGTTATTTTTTTTTTCTGGTTGCTGAGAAAAATACCTAACACTAACAAGTTAAGGGAGGAAAGATTTATTTGGTGTACAGTTCAAAGATGTTTAATTCCATAGCTGGCTGGCTCGCTCCAAGGCAGAGTAGCACATAGCAGAAGAGCATCACAGAGAAACAGCTCATTGCAAGGCAAGACAGCAAAAGCAACAAGAGGCCTTAACAAGGTCTTTGGCCCCTTTTATCTTATGCAGACTACTTAGGGCAGGTAACACTCACACACTTAATCCTAGTGCCCTTGAGCCTAGCATTGCACCATGAATCATTTCTGGAATTACATATTCAAGACCTAGTCACCTCTATTAAAGCCCTACCTATAACTGCAGGAGGCTATGGGGGGATGTCTAGACACAAGCAGTAACATCTTTAAGATAAAGGAGAGAAATTGAATATGTGGAAATAGAACTTAAGGAGGGAAGGTAAAAAACAATGTAACAGGAGGCTAAAGCTCGTGAAGAAATGCTTAAGACCACACAGTGGAAGAATGGAAAAACAGGAATGTAAAATATTCTATTTTAGACTGTCCCATTGGCTGTAATATTAAATTTCTTTTGCAAGCCCTTTTGCCAAAGTGCAAAAGGCAGCTAAACAGCTTGCTTATTAAACTGGAAAAATATACATAAGAAAGTAGCAGAATTCAGAGAAAACTATAAAAGCCTAAGAAGAATATTTGACACATGACTGGACACCTGATTGCTGACAATTGACAAATGGGTTATTGATAAATATGTGGAAAGAATCATCTTTCAAGAAATTTTTTCTCATGAGATTATAGTCATGTAGAGCCCATAGAATGAAGGAGCCACTACTTTATTTATGGTTCATTAGCTACTTACCTGTAATTTCCAAAAGTCAATTTCCAGACTATGCAGGGTAACTTATTGTCCTTAACTTTTTCTCTAATTCTTTATCATTTTCTATAATAAATTTTTATGATTTAATCCTGGCCAAACTCTCAACAATATGTTGAACTCTTATTTGACTATCATATTCCATATCATATTGAAAGTCATAAATTTCAGGGAGTATTCATTTTTCTATAGTCACATTTTCTTATTTAAGTTCATGAGTTTTCTAAGACTTTTGTTATTCTGGACCATTTTATTCTGACTTAGTCTTTTAATCCTTTTCCTCACTTTTCCATTTAATTTATTTTATCAAATGTCACCATGTCAGAGAGCTTTGCATGAAGTCTATCTAAAATAACTTCTTTCTCTTATTCTCTATTCTTTTACTAAAAGGTAATATTCAGTGGAGCCTAGACATTGTACAGAATTATCCTGATACAGATTAATCAATATTTGTTGAATCAACTGATTAATTAATATATTCAAAATAATCCAATGAAGAAGATGCCCATACTGCCCAGTCTTAATAAAGAAAATGAAGGTTTTGAATATTTATGTAATTTACTAAAGTTCATAAAGCCAGTGAGTGCTAGAGCACCAATGAAAACACAGATCTGTCTGATCAGATTAACCTATTTTTAAATAAAATCAGCCTTTTTTGGTAACTAAGCACTGAATTGACAATTACTCAACACTCACAAGCTGGGCTTAAACCACATTTAAGTGTCAATTCTCAAGGTAAGATCATCATGCCTACCTGGTTAGTAAAGCTTGTCAAATTCAGTGCCTATTATCTTGAGTGCTGATTTGAGTCAATTTGAGTGCCTGTGAAGACAGCCCCTTCTCCTGCCAAGCACAGAATCCTAAGTGACCATTTTGATTTCCAGGTCATTACTAACCTGGACAGCCTGGATCTGCAGGGAACTCAGATAGATATACTTGTCAAAATAATGAGCCATCTTCTTATAGTAGCATAGATTGAAGAAAAAGATCTTTCCCATTAAACCTGTACCGACTTATTTTTTAACAATATACACAATGATATTTCAGGCTACAGTAAATCATAGAACAACACAAAATCTGACAAAGTACATATCAATATCATAATAGTTTGGGTACCTACAGAAACATTCTCCTTGTTGCCAAGGAAAAAAGAGTTTTCAAATGTATTCCCAATACTGTTTCCATGTATAGTATAGTATGTTTAATCAGAGAATTTTATGAATCATATAAAACCATTTTATATCAATCATTTTATTAATATTTCTATTTGTATTTTTAAAAGTTTGTAGTATATATTTCATAGCAGTCTGGAGAAAAATAAAAAAAGAAAAATGAATGAGAATAAGTGATTTTAAAACTTTCAATTCCAAATAATATCATTAAAAAAGGAGGTATCCATATAGGCAACATTGTTAATGGAAGGACAGTAGACAAAATCATAAACTATATTCTCAACCTTCATGGTAGTTAAACTTTTAAAATTGGACAAATAATGACTATTTTGTATTCCAGATGAATGTATACAAATGTATTGGATTTCGTAGAAGGAAATGAACAGTCATATTCCATTTTTCAATAATATTAATGACCATGCAATTTTTTACTTAATGTGTCTTTATGGGTATGCCCTGCACTTATACTCAAAGTAAATTTTATACTATATGTAATTATTTCTTTCCTTATCTGTATTCCTCATTAGAAGTTATATTTCTTAAAATCTCTGTCCAGATTAGACTAAGTATCTGGTCTATGTTATATGTTAATAAAATGTAAATTTTTATCTCATGTCATGCCAGAGTAATTTAATACAATTCTAGTTTGAAAGATTCTCCTAAGTTTAAGGGTCATAAATTTTAGTTACAATGTCAGAAAATTTGTTGCTATGGGTTTTTCTTGCTAGTAAACTAGGTAAAATAAACTTATTTATATTCCTTCTAACAAAAGATTATCATTGACTCAGAAATGTAATAGTTGATGATTTATAAGATTGCTTCTTATCACCTCTCATTATATCCTCTTTGTCTCTATTTATTTACCAGACACTAAAACCATTTCCTCAAAGCATGTATAAAGTGGATTATAAACAAAATATTTTTCTCATCTACTATAGAAGCACTGGAGTAAGATATTTCTATCTCAAATCTTATCTGAAGATATGTATTCACCATGATATTGAGCTAATGAAGCAAACAGAAGCAGGGGTTAGACATAGACCTCTGGTAACTCAACAACATATTTATTTTGTACTGCTGTTATAACAAAATTAATGCCTTAAATCAGTACAAGGTTATAGTTCTGGAGATGAGAATTCTGAAACTGGTCCTATGGGCAAAACGTCAGGTGTCAGCACAGGTGCAATCCTTTCTGGATGCTTTTGGGGAGTATCTGAACTCCTGCCCTTTCCGTCTTCTAAAGATGACCCCGATTCTTGGCCAGCTTCATTCTTCAAGACCAACAATCTCCAGCTGAATCTGTCTAATGTCACAATATTCTGACATAGAGTCTCCCTTTTCCATGTTTAGTAATCCTGTGATTATATTTGGCCTTCTCAAATACTACCACATAATCTCCCTCTGTGAAAGCAAGATGATTAGAATCTCAACTCTACCTTCAATATTAATTCTTCTTTACTGTATAATATATTCAGAGGTTCTGGAGATTAGCATGCAGACAATTTAAGTAGGCCAATATTCTACATACTCAGAATAGCATTTTATTATGGACAAGTATTTTGTCATTATTTCAAAAAATATTCTCTAGAATGCCTTTTTTCAACAGTTTCCATATTGTCAAGATATTAGATAGATTCCTTTTTGCTTTTTGGGTCCAATATTTCATTGTTTAACTAAATTTAGAGTTAAATTTTAATATTTGAAAAAATAAGTAGCAGTTGAAAACAGTTATTCTTTTATGAATTGTATATTGTTCTGTAACTGGTTTTCTCAATTATTGCTTTTTTTTCCAAAGTAAGAGGAGAAACAAACATTGTTGTTTTATTTCTTTACTGATGACATCTACTTTGTTCAATTGTTTAAGGTGGTAATCACAGTTCTGCAGTTTATAGTTACTACTTTCACATTTATAATTGGTATCCTATTTGGGGGAAACGTTTTATATTTATAAAAATGCATTTTTATTCATCAAACATTAATTCTCTAAGTTTAGCATTATTCGTGATCATTTCTATGAAGAACTTAATGTTTACCCGTTATTATTTCCAATTTTATTAGTTGGCATTGTGCAATAGGCAAGAAATTCTCTCCTTATTTATTTTAATTGACTCTTTGATTGATTATAAATTTAAATGATAGTCCATTACTTTGTTTGGATTTAGATGCTCAACTTTTATCTGACTTACATGGTAGGAAGGATGTTTTCCAGCTTACTCTCTCCACTTTTCCATATATGTATCTCCTCTCTGTCTATTAGAAAACTGCTTCCAATTTGTGTTGACTTCCTTGTTGAGTTTTGAAATACAGTAGAGAGAAATTAGTTTTAGATTAGTTTATCAACATCAATTAAAATATACAGAATTCAATAATTGCGATCTTTCTTTTTTTTCCTTAACTGAGGGTAAATTTTCAAAGTACCACATTCACAATTAATGCACTTTTTAATAAAAGCAATAACTGATAGTCAAAATAAACGTTAGCACAATTACTATATTTGACAAAATAGAGGTAAAACCTAGAATAAGATTACAAGATAAGTTAAAGAAAAGTATTATGAAAAGAACATTTCATGCCCTTGGCAGCACACTAAGAGGCAAAGGGAGTTGAAATAACTCCAGTGAATAGTGTTTCCACATAAGGCATGGGGCCACATGATTGGAGGCCTTCTTACCCATTTGTAGAGATAAATAAATTTTATGTGAGTTATGTGTTTTGCCATCAATAAAAGCTAAAACAATCTTTTCCTTACTCTTTAAAATAGGACAGCTACAACTACAACTACAACTCAGTGGTCTGTAGGCTACAGGTTTGGGCCCTCTGATGCAATTGATTGTGCTATTGCTTTCACAAGTACACTAATTTTCATATTCCAACTAAAAAGTATTCTCATGTAAAGCAAATCCCATCGTGTCATAATGGCCTATAAGTTAGCTTTGTATTTGACAATCTTCAAAGGCAAATTGTTAAATAGAAAACAGGTATCTGTCATGCAATATTTCATCCTACACCCTTGATAACTTCAGGTTTTTATAGTTGGTTACATTAATGGCATGCTGAGCTCAAGCTAATGTATTTTCCGTCCCAAATGGCACAGCATCTTATTTCCTCCTGCATTAAGCCCTGAACAGGTGGTGTTTTCTAATTATTTATGTTCATTCCATTTGCGGTCATGAGCAACAGGATTCAGAGATATGCTCAGTAACTCAGTTAAATAGCGGTGAACAGAATAATAGAGTATGCTTTTCCAATAGAAGCATCTAATTTGAAAACTATGGCATCAGAAATGTGTGAAGTGGGTCTGTGCCCTACACTTTGTCTTCTAGAAGTGATTCACTGTCATCTGACAGCCATTTGTCTTGGCTCTGGTTATTACTGTGAAATCACAAATGGGAGCACACTTAAGGCAGTGTTGGTTCTCTGGTATAAAGAACAGTTTGACAGAATTAAATTTCAAATATTTCATTTTTTAATGTTCATTAATAAAGTAAGAATGGTGTAAATAATGACAATCATGCTTCTGCACTCATAATGTCAGTTTGCATTGTTTCCATTTGTGATCAGAACCTTATGCATAAACACAGATACTGAGTTTTTTTATCCAGCCATAGGAGTTAACACTCTCTTTTTAATTTCCTCTTTTCCATTTCAAGGACAAATTAAGAAAACCATAGACTTTCTAGTCTAGGGAAAAGTATTGAATATCAGATCTTGTGAGCCACTTAAAAATATAATTCTGAAAAATAAAACATCAGTTTGATTTTTGACTCTGAATTAAAGAATTGATGTCTATTTATGAAGAAAATGTGAGTTAAAGTCACTGTAAATGAAATCAAACTTGACAGAAATTCATACACTTGTAAAAATTTTGATTGATTTTACTTAATTTGTTGTCTCTTTTACCCTGCTGACCTAGTTACCTTTCTTGTTGCTGAGACAAAATATGCAACACTCAAAGGTGAAGGAGTAAAGGTTTATTTGGCTCACAGAGAAGCAGTTCATGACATGGTAGGATAGGCAGAAAGCAGCAAACAGCAAACAGCAAGGAGTGAAGCAGAAGTAGCAGCAGCAGCCACTAGCCTGCCTTTTTTCTGTCCTTTTTATTCCTTCTAGGCTACCTGTCTTTTGGGCAGTGCCACCCACACCCAGGGTGGGCACCCTAAATCCCAGCATCACTCACCCTAATCCAGCCACTTTTAAACCTCCCCACCTATGAATGCATGAAGCTTTTGGAGGACATAAAGATACAAGCCATAATACCTGCCATGGTAAATTTCTATCAAAGAAGGCTTTGCTGAAGGAGAACTGCTATGATTAAGACAGTTTAGGAGTCTGTCTCAGGGAGGCAGAAGGCACTATCATCAGAACAAGAGTTCAGGTACAGGCCAGGAAAGAGGTGAAGACACAATCTGTAGAAATAGTATGGGAATAAAGAAATGAATAAGTCAAAAGTGGAAGGATGATTGGGAAAATAAGAAAACATGGAGTACAAGACAGGGTAAGTAATGAACTATAGGATATAATGTTGATATAGGAAATAATACTGATATAGGAAATAACATAGCAAATAAAATATGAAATATTATATCTCCCAGCCAGTTAGCTGTGTGATATGCC
The DNA here is from genome assembly GCF_000247695.1 of Heterocephalus glaber. The sequence continues at coordinate 6,681,076 of NW_004624791.1, forward strand.
GAGGTCTTGTTCTCTAAAAATTGAAGAATGAGTCCTAGGAACAGCAGAGGTTGAGTATAAAGATATTTATTGATAGGAAAGCTCCTGAGAGGCAGGAGGGGACCCAAGTGGGTAGCCAGGGACCCCACTTTACAGAAGAGTTTTTTAGAGCAAAACCTATCTGGGTACAATGTGGGCCACAGCCATGATCATCCAGTAAGGTTACAAGTATAGTGACTTGGGTAATAGTGATCTAATTGGGAAACAAGTCATGTAACAAGCATGGATGAAAAGAACAAAGATTCTCCTAGAAAGTGGTGGGTCTTGAGGTCTCTGGTCACTGACCAGGGTGGCTGATGTCTATCTAGGCTTCATTAACCCCAGTGTTTGTTGTTTGAGGAAGTATGCAGGTCTGGTCATCTTATCTTTATCTTGAGGCCTGGTCTCCAGCAGATATGTCTCTGCCTGCAACTACAGTGTGTTTTACCTTTGTCCTGACTCTCTTGAGGACCTAGCCCAGTCTGACTGCCTATATTTTCATTTAACTCAGCTGTCTATAATAATATGTTTGTAGCATTACCTAGAGGTATATCTATCAAAATAAAGGAAGTTAGGTCATTGGGGGCATTTTCTTGTACAGGATACCGGGACATGGGACCTACCATATATTCCTGCTATATTTTTTCTCATCACAGGTCAAAATTAATGGAGCTAAGTGACCTCAGAAACTGTGAGCCTAAATAAATATTTCCTTTTTGTAAGTGCTATATCCCAAATATTTTGTAACAGCAACAGTTCTAACATAAATACCTTAAACTTACAACCACAGGACAGAAAAATGTTAATAGTGAATGTATCTCACATCTCTTTTATAAACTTTAGCCATTGAAGATTTTTGATAGCAGGCCTAGCTATAAAGCCTGATTTTAAGAGCTTACTCTCAGAGTTAAGCCTCTAAAAAGCTTGTTAATATTGGATGATAAGTCAGGACTCAAATTCTTCATCTCTAAAATCAGCCTGATAATACCATATGCTTTATAAAATTGTTATAAGAGAGGGATCCTAAAGCTAATATAGTGCTTTTCTAATGCAAACTAGATAGTATCATTACATTATTGTTCTGAATGTTGGAAATTGAAGGACATTTAGGAAATTTGCATATTATTAAAAAAGAATCTGAAGCTATTGAGATTTTTTATTCTAACCTAGAATTCCTACATATTCTTTTGAGTTTAAATAGTCAAATTAATACAGAATTGTATATTT
>NW_004624791.1:6700520-6714550 GCF_000247695.1 Heterocephalus glaber
CAATGTACCAATAAAATAATTTAAAAAAAAAATAAAAAAAAATTGAAGAACTAGCTATAACAAATATTTGGGGGAAGATCTTCCCACAGAAAGAAAACAAAACATGTAAAACAGGCCTAAGATGAAAACTTTCCTCCTATGATTGTGGAGGGTCTTTCAGAGTAAGTTTCTTATACTAACGGTAACCATTTTTTTGAATATGTGCGCCAAACCCTGGGTTCTTCTCACAAACATGCTACTCCAGTAACTGGAACTGAGGACCATCTATCTGTGGCCTAGGTGATTCCGATGTTATCCAAAGGTAAAGAAATAGTACTGTGTTTGAAGAACAACAGGAAACCAATATGTTAGGCATGATAGGTGACACAGAATGTTTGAAGAAATGAAGCCTGGGCTAAATATAAGGTTTTGCAAGGCTCTTGGAAGGACTTTGAATTTTGGAAATCACAGCATAATCCAATAATACATGTAGCGTATCTTTATATGAAGATAACATAAGCACATTCATAAATGTTTACACAGAAATTATTTCTATATATATATATAGGATGTATAAAATCGAATGTATCTATGATTAATTGCATAAATAATAAGTTCTACATCCTGAAATTATTATCAATGCTGATTGTAAATTTTTTTATAAAAAGGTGAATTGTAAGGAAAATATTGGTTTTGTTACTTGATTTTCTAGCATTAGCGGATAAATATATAGTATAAGAAATTGGTATAAATTCAAACAAACTGATGATAAAGACTTGTGTGTGAACATTCAGCCTAAGAAAGTAGATTACAGCTCAAGTCAGGCAAGGGGTTTATGTTTAACAAGCAAATTACATAGATTAAATGGGTACATAAGCCCTTAGGGTTTTAGCTTACGAACACCAACTTTCACTGGACCTTAATTATCCAGTGCCAGGACAATCACATTTCTTATATGTTGCAGTGGCTGGTTGCCTTCAGATGCATATGTTACTTTATTAAATTTTTAAGCGAGAGTTGGTATCCAAAACTTTATAATGCAATTTTATTTCTAAAGTACATAAACAACGAAGATCTCCAGGGAAGCAGAGTGAAAAACACTGTTAGAAATAATTGATCCTAGTTCCGTGACAATAGTACAAATGAGTTCTGTTCCTTGTTTTTCCATGGTGGAACTATATACCAGAGGTTGCCATAAGGGTAACGGGGAAGCTCTTTAAATCATATCTCAAGTTCCAGCCTCTCATCTCTTACATTATTTCAAGCATATAGATGTTCTATTCTGCCAAATAAAGTCATATTCATCAGTGACATGCTAAGCAATCTAAATTACTTCTTACCAAGCAAATTCCCCTGTGGAGCTTCAGGTCATCTTTTCTTCAATTATCACACACAGTATTTACAAGATCCATACATAGACTGCACTGGCTCAATCAAAATATATTCTGTAAAATAAATGTGCAACAAGTATTTAGGGGAAATGAATTTAATACAAATTGTTATTATTTTGGAGTTTCACCTCTCTAGTAAAATGTAGCATTAAGTACTATTGGTAATTATAATACAGAAAAAAAGTAAAATAAAAGCACTTCTTCCTAGAACTTTTCAGGGAAGAAAAAACAGATTTCAACAATATGCTGGTATTGCATGTTACCTTTAGATTTATATAGGAAGATATTTCATTCTATATTGATTTCAATTTCATTATAAACATGACTCTTAGAAAATGGTTGCTCTGCATTTTATTTTCCAAATATGTAGATGGCTCATAATACACAAGTACACATTTTTATTTTGAAAACCATCTCTTAATTGGGAAACCTCAATCAGCTAGAAGATTTTTTCAAGGAAAGAGGAAAATGAAAATCAAAGAAGTAGATGCATCACAGAATAGATACAGTGAGAAATGTAGTGAAATAGAATATGAAAAATATCAGAACATGGTAAGGAAGGGAAAAGATTTTGTAAGGGAAAATGAAGAATTCTGGAATAATTAACCATTTTTAGAAAGATGAATTTCAGTAGTGCAGGGGGAGAAAAGCCTCTTTCATTGGTCATGTCTTATGAATGCTTCAAATTCCAGCTGATGCCTTAGACACTTGTTTCTACCTAGACTTGTACCAGGGTCTTTTCCCTCAGGACTAAGGTTTTTGGATGCTGCAGTAAGACACAACCACACTCTTTAGCACTGTATAACATCAACCTGGAAATACAGGGAATTGGTGTCCCATGGGGAAAACCTTAATCAGAAATTTTAATAATGTTTAATCTATGTACAGGTTCAGAGTTATATATCCCTTCTTCTAAGTTGTGAACATTCTTAATAAGTTGGAAGGCATCATGATAAAGGCAAAAGGCATGATAAAAATTTCATATGGTGTGATAACAATTGACTTTTTATATCATGCAGAAAACTATATTACATTAATTCAAGAAATAGTGTATGACAAGGACTGTCCTTAACACTGAGGATGCACTACTGAATATGAACAAACCCTGCACTCAGTAAACTTAGTAGAGAAGGGGAAATCATCAAATGAACAGAACTCTACAGAAACATAGGAAGAGCAACTTTATTGTATTTGAAGTACAAAGGATATGATAGGGAAATCTACTCTGTGATGAGAAATGAAAGGTATCTAAGTGTTAGTTGCTTGAAGAGGTGAAGAATCAAATTCATATATAGGAAAGAAATGTAAAGAAAACTATGGAATGTACCAAAATCAAGTTACTCTAAAGTAGAGATAAAGAGATAACTTTAAAAGCAGTCAAGGAAAAGGTAAAAAATATCTAACATACATAAAAACAGAAATAAAGATGACAGCAGAACTCTCCATCGAAATGGTACAAGAGAGATGACAATGGAGGTATGAGAGAGGTGACGTCACTACATATTTAACAGATAGTAAGGAGAAAAGGGGAATCTTGTGTATAACTTTATGCTAATGAAGTTAATAACACACAGAAAAAGATATATTTTGAAGACACAAATGACTCATGCTCATTCCAGAAAGAATATACAAGCTGAGAAGCCTTATATCTATAAATTACTGCATTTTAATGAAACATCTTTCAACAAAAAAGTCTAGGTCTAGATGAATTCACTGTTTCAGTGGTATTTTCTGCCTCACATTACTGAAGAAATAATATTAATTCTAACTAATTCTGACAGATAATTGAAGAGGAAATACTTCTGAATTCATTCTATAAGATTAGCAATTCTATGCTATCAAACCAAAGACATGATTAGAAAATGACATACCAGTATGGCTCAGAAATATAAGTGCATGGTGGCAAACCAATTCCAATAATATTTAAGAGTTATCTGGTATAATGAATGTAGTTTATTCCATGAACTAAAATTTAGCTTACCATTCAAAAATGTCTTATTTCACCACATTAAACATCCTCATATAGAGTAAGAAAAAGTACTTGACAACTTCTAACATCTATTTCTGATTAAAAATTCTCAGCTAAATAAAATAAAAGGATAATTCCTTGATCTGATGAAAGATAAATAAAAAATAGCCTATACATAATTGATAGTGAAGGATTTAAACTTTTAAGATCAGAGACAGCGATTGGATATTCACAATCAAAACCCTTATTCATCATTATCTGATATGTTCTAATCAGGGCAGTAAGAGAAGAGAAAGAAACAAAAATATAAAGGAAGCAAGGAAGCTATGGATATGGAGTAAATATTTTCCCACAGGAAATCATATGCTGATGGCCTAGCCCACAATTTGGAAATGAAGCCTCTGGGAAATAAAAATGGTTAGAGGAGGTCATGAAGACAGAACTCTCATGATGAGACCTTATGAAGGAAAAGGGAGGCAAGGAAAGGAATGGAAAGGAAAATAATTTCCTAAAAAGTATATATGACAAACACAAAATTTAAATAAAAGAGAAAACGAACAGATGGTAGGAAACACAGAGGTAAACTTTTTGGAAATAGGGAAGATTATCAGGGGAACGAATGGGAGAGGGTGAAGGTAAGGCATACAGGAGTGAGAAATGATCAAGATACAATATAATATATATGAATGTAACTATTATATATTACAAATGCACATTAATTTAAAAAATAAAAATACATCTGTTTCAAAAGAAATAAAAGCACATTTCCAGAAAGACTTGAATGTTCATAGCAGCTTGAGGATGAATAGCTAAAAACTGTCAACAACTTATTCATCAACAGTGAATGATTAAAGAAATTGTGCTATAGCCATAGCCATACATTGTAAGGATGCTCATTAATTAAAAAGAATGGACTATTGATAGTGGCAACAATATACGTGAATCGAGAAATGAGAAGTAAAAAAGAAGTACGTATTATATGACTCCATTAACACAAAAGTATTAGAAATGCAAACTAATTTACGTAAAATGACAGAATGCAGATTAGTGGTTATTTGAGAATGAGGATAAAGGATGGGAGGAAGGAATTAGCATGTAGCATGAGGAACTTTTAAGGGTGGTGAATAGGTGTATTATCTCAATTGTGGTGAGGATTTTGCTGGCCTAAACTTATACCCAAAAAATGCTAAATTGTACAAATTAATTTTGTACAACTTATTGCATCTCAACTATATCCAATGTATGGAGATAAATAAAATTCTTTTATGAATGTATCCTAAGGATTTTTTCCCCAACCTTGTAATTAACAAGGTGTTATTATAGAACATAATCAAATATAAACTCTTGTTCCATTTAGTCTACATAGTTTATACAATTATTGCTCACATGAGCTGATGTTTTAAAATTGACATATTAGTCTTCCTGTATTATATTAACTCATTGACTTTTATAGAAAACTAATCATCACATATTCTTTACATTTTTTATGGATATGATTTAAAAATCTATATCATATTTGAATGTAATCTTTCCCTAGTGAACATTAAATCTAATTATTTTTATTTGCCTTTAAAATAATTATTTTAATATGTGCTCTTTCCTAAGTACTTTCAAAAGCAATTCTCTGAACATTTCTGTTTTATATAAGTTTCTCTCCTGTGTTTTGTACAAATATTATTATACAGTAGTATGATTTAAAGGGGAAATATGCAATGAACCAATATTATTAAAAATAGGCACCATAAGATGAGTTTTACTCTGATGAAAATTGGAAGGAGTATAGGGAATTGGCAATGAATACTCTCATTTTTCATTTTGTATTCAAGAAGTAGTGGTGCAGAATAGTCTTAGGTCAGGATACTTACTAGGGCAAGTTTTAGTAGTGAACAGAGTTATTGCGCCTCAATGACATAGAACTTTCCTTCTGGTTCCTCTTTGAAGTGCTCTTCTAGCTCATCAGACACTTTCTAGGTTCTCTCATCAGAGAAGGATGTGAACATTACCTTGAACACTTAAACCAGTGGGTTAATGCTAATGTTTCCCCTAATTTTCTGACTTCCTCTTCTAGATATTTTTTAGCACTTACTCAGCAACTTTTATAGTTATTTATTTTTGTTTGTTTATGTTATGATTTTTATTTAGATGTCCCTCCAAAACCCTCATGCTGATGAAGTGGACTTCCTTTTTTTTTTCAGACCTAGTTGAACCTGGAATGTGTGATGCTGGGGTTAAGGGCATGTGATTACTAAAACCACTACAGGTGAGTGGTTGGTTTGGCACCACCCCAATTCCAGTAGTCTGAATAAGAAAAAAGGAGCAGAAAGACACTCTTAAGATTCCCCTTGTTGCCTTTGTTACCTTGTGCACCCCATGTTACTTCCCCTCTACAGTGCCCGCCAGCCAACTGTGGACTGAAATCCTCTATGAACTGCGAGCTAAATAACCCGTTTCCCTTTAAATTTGGGTGTCAGGTATTTTGTCTCAGCAATGAGTGAAAAGTAACTAACACAGTTTTTTCTAAGGAAATATAATGTTTTTATTATCTTTAATTTTTAAAATTAATTTATTGGTACACTTCAGATATATATAATGATCACATTTATCCTAAGGAATTTATCTCTGTACATAACAACATGGCATACCTTGATTCTTCTTTTTCCTCAATCTGCTCTTCTCTCTTCAAACCTTCTTCCCTTCCTTATTTACAAACGCTTTGCTTCCATTTTTTCTTCTCTTCTCTTCTTTTTTCTTCATTTCTTTCTTCCTCTTCCTTCCCTTTTTCCACTTCCCATTCGAACATTTTCTTCCTATTTGTCAACATCTATTATGCATTTTTGTCTTTATTTACCCTTTTGGTTTCTCACACCAGAGAAATAATGTGATATTTAAAAATGTGTCTCCGATTTATTTCCTTTAAGAATAAACTCAATCTTTAGAAAAAATAACTTTTACTTCGTATTCTAGACATCAATCCCTGCTTACAAACACTAAATCTTAGTGTTTTAAAACAGCATCAATTAATTTTATATTTATATGTCTTAAATTTAGACACATTTCATTTCAACAATTAATTTCTGTTCCACAAAAATATCTAGGCCTTCAGTTAGAATAAATCAAATGTTTAGGGAATGGAATAATTGTATTCTACTTAGGCAGCTCTTATTTTTCATGTTACATTAGGTCCTGCTTTGTGGTATCTCTAGCCACAATCTAGTTTCTAAGAGTGAATGGTTCAATGAAGCACAAGTACAAGTCAACCAGTTTCTTAATATTTAGGGCCACAAAGTGGAAGAGCATCCTCCATTCCCAGATCTAGTGCTTAAAGCACTTCCAAAGCCCATCCACATTCCAAAGGAAAAACATAAACCCAGGCTCTCAATAAGAGAAGTATCTAAGAATGTGTGACCAATTCTCACCCTCCACACCTTGCAGGAGTAGCTCTGCTTCAACAGAGTTTACAAGATAGTCAATGCAAGAATCAAGAATTAAATCAACTTCTCATAGAACTGGGAACTCATCTAAAGAAACATGCAGAATGTGTGCCCAGTAGCATGCAGGTTATGTTTATACATGGTTTCATTTCATAAAAGCCATTAAAATACACATGTCAGTATTTTAGAAACAAAAAATTAAGGCCCTAAAAATTACTGTGCTCAAATTCAGATTATTCGTCAATATAACAGCTAGAGTTCACATGAGGCAGGGAAAGTCTTATGTGCATTCATTCATTCATTCAGGACTGATTCTCCTGTACAGACTTGTTGCTCTGCAGAAGATCATATCTCAACTAAGAGTTTTATCCTTCATACAGCAGAAGAATATTTAATATGTGTTAGAGATAACTTCTGAAAATAAATTTTTCCCATGGAGAAAGTTTGGTCTAGAACATCTCCTCTCAGTTTCAGACTTTTCTATGCCTTTGCCTTAATGCACTTAAACTCCTGAGACTTAATTATCTTTTCATTCTTTTTCTTCTACAGGAGTGAGATGGCTTCTCAGTCAAGGCTGAGAAGTAGTAAAAAATTCATTCAGAACAAAACATATAATGTATCTGAAATCTGCCTCTATTATTTAGAAGCAGGATGGCCCAGCCAAACTATATTAACCCTCTAAACCTCCCTCAGTAAGAGGAAAAAAATCATAATATGACTAGTAATGCAGTTGTTGTAATTATGTTTTCATAATTTTTATTCATACAATTTTGCAATACATGGTTTCATTCACCATGATGAATGTGTATATGTACATATCTTAATTCTTTCATTTTTCTCCCCTTTCCCTCTCCTCCCTCCAACCCTTCATCCCTTCCACATTTATAAAAGCTCCATTTCCATTTTTTATGCTTTTTTCTTTAAATCTCTTTTCCCTTTCTTCCCTTCTTCCTCTCTTACCTCTTGTTCCCCTTCCCATTTAAACAAGTTCTTCGTATATCCTAATATCGCTCTCCCATTTTGCTCCTCATTTATACTTTCAGGTTCTCACATAAGTGAAGTAATGCTGCATTTTAACTTGTATGCCTGTTTTATTTTACTTAAGATTATGGTCCCAGTTGCATCCATTTACACAACAATGCTTTGTTTATCCTTCTGTATTGCAGGATGGTATTCTATTCTGTGTGTATACCACATTTTCTTTATCCATTCATTTGTTGATTCATACATAGGCTGCTTCCAAGATTTAGCTGTTATGAATTGAGCTGCTATAAACACGGGTATGCATATATCACTGTAATATGATGTCATTAACTCTTTCAAGAATATGCCTTTGAAGGGGAATAGCTGGGTCAAATGGAACCTCTAGTTTTAGTTTTTTGAGAAATCTCTATACTGCTTTCCATAGTGGTTGTTTTAATTTACATTCCCACCAATAGAAAGATTTGTATTTCCCTGCAGCCTTGCCAGGATTTGTTATTGGTTGATTTCTTTTCTTTTTTTTTTTCTTTCTTTTTTTTTTTTTTTTGGTACCAGTTATCAAACTTGGGACCTTGTGCTTGCGAGGCAGGCAGCAGCACCACTGAGCTAAATCCCTGGCCCTATTGGTTGATTTCTTGATGATAGCTATTCTCTCGAGTGAGATAGAATCCTGGTGTTGTTTAAATTGGCATGTCTCCAATGGTCAGCAATATAGAACATTTTTTCATGAATTTATTGGTCATTTGTATTTCTTTATCTGAAGATTGTAGTTACTAACTTCTACTACTTTAAAAATGATTCTTATCGACTACTTTGTGCTGAGACAAAGGAACAGATTCTCTACTTCTTGTTTCACTTTATTTTTAACAAGTCACTGGTAATCACTGACTAACTTATCTTAAACCCTGACACCAATATTGGGAAACACATCTTCAGTGACCATGTACTAAGCTTAATGCAAAGTGCTAATTATCAAAGTGTGAAATGTCATTATAGTAACCATTATAAAATGTCACACACAAAAAAGTTGATGGAATAGAGAGCAAGGGAATAGAGAGAGAGCAAGATAATAGATTGCCCTCTTTAAAGACTAGACAGAGTGAGATAGAACTCTTCCATAAAGTTTTCCCAATTTCTCTGGCCAAGAACCTATTCCAGACTCAAGATAAAGAATTGTTTAAAGTACTTATTAATGTTTTGTTGTACAATGTGAATGTTGGTATTTTTCAACTCTATTTTTCTGACCTATTTATGTAAAATAGTGACACAATCTTTTTTTCCTTATATAATTCTTCTTTGATTAATTTTTATTTGTGAAACAGCTAATTCATTCAAAGCATACAGGCAGAGAAGTGAAAAAAATGCTATTTCTTTTCCCAAATTCTTCACTGAATTAAATTATAATTGAAGCTAACATACACAGGTCTGGTGTTCACCATTAAGTTACTGAGCTGAAACATTAAATCAAGTGTAAAAGTAGCCTACTCAAATAATAAGAAAGGACAGTCTGCCAAATGATTCATTTGTAAGTGGAATCTTTGGAGCTTATCAGCTGTGCTGGATTTAAAGTTATGAAAGGGAAATATTATTTGCCCTTGGCCTTTCTTTTCTCTATCCTGGAATCAATTATTCTATAAAACAAGGACATTTGTGACAAGAACTTCTAAGATTGTGCATAACTTGTTAATTACATGAAAATATAATTTCACATGACTGTTGGTTAGTGAAAAATGATTCTGCTTTATAAGATTTTTCTAAATTTTGTCAGCATAAGACAAACATATGCTTATATATGACTAAATAGGAAACAAGACATAGAAAGATTTCCACAGATTGAAAGGCAGGTTAGTAGGAATGAGTTCAAGGAAGCTTTCAAATCTGTATACTTTCAGTGTGTTTGTTTCACCTATAGAAACTGAGCTCATGTACCTTGGTCTTTGGTCTAGACTATTCTCTCATTGGCTGAAAGAAGACGCAGAAACAAGAATCATGTAGCACATACCATTCCTTTTGGGCTCATAGTAACAAAGAGATGTTTTGGGCAAACAATACATAAATTAACATATAACTCATTTTAAAATTCGCATGCATTCCCTTGCAGGTAATTTTAGAAAAAAAATACACAAGTAATTCTTAATGATAAAAACAATGTGCTTAGGAGCAATAAATTGATATTTAAATTAAGTATATGTTAGCATAGACACCTAACAAAAACAAAAACCTTTGCCTTTCTTTTATTTGCCGTTTTTATAATAGCATTTTGAAGAAAAATGTGAGACTAAAATTTATTGTGGTTATTTCTAACTTAAGCCTATATGAAATAACTCATTTTCTCCAGTAAAATATTGGGTTGAAGCAATTCTTTTAAGTTTACCATTTAAAGAGCATATTTCAGATATATATTAAATATTTATAGATATCATAAGTTTTACATTGGAAATTGCAGTTACAGAAAAAAGACTGAATAAACTTGCAAAAGTAATAAAATTCAGTTTTATTTCTTTGTTTATTCTAATGAGTTAGTATGTAGGTTCATTGGTATTATCAGCAAAGAGAAATTATTTACAAAACACAATGGCAAAAACAGTATTGTAAGTCCCAGTGACTTGTTTTATATTTTATTTTAATATTGAATCCCTGCTTTTAGAGATTTGCAATTCTGATTGCTTTATTTGGTCATAGAATTATATACATTTTGTTTTCCATTTTCAAAAACAAAAAGACATCTTAAAAAGAAAACAAAATTCTCTAACATTTTTCTAGCTACTTAAGCATGGGCAAAATTCTTAACCCTCTGAACCTCATTTTTAGTAGCAATGATTGTAGATAATAACAATATATTTCTCTAGGCTTTGTTGGTTAAATAAATGACATAAGTCCAAACATAAGCTACTTAGACTCATTTGAGACCATAGAAATCAACAGATAATGATTCACTATTATTATTTTTTTTATCATATTATACTTTCCACTGCTATTTGAGGATTCTAAGGAGAATTTCTACTGATTTTATTTCCCCATATAGATGTTTTCCTGAGCTGTCTGCATCTTTTGGATTATAAGACCTATGAATTGTGGAACTGTGCCATTTGCCTAGCTATCATAAATGTTAGAACTGGGTTGAAGTCTCAGCCCCTGGATTGTATAAATCAAGATAGATTATTTTACAGTAGGAGAAGTATAAACATTATAGTAGTTTAATAAGGTTATATTGAAATTTGTATCTTGCTCCTACAAAGAAAGACCACTGCAGATTTTGTATAGAAACTACAAGCCATGAGCTAGCTCAGCATTTCAGGTTGTTTTGATACTAAGCTTCTGTTCAGTACTAGAGCTAACTCATACTACTTTGGAGGCTGATTATTAGCATATTTTCTCAACTCCATGTTCAGTGATACAATGTTGGAAGCTTGAAATTATGAGATCAGCAAATGGTCTTAAAAGATTTTTTCTTGTTTCAGAACCAGTTGTTAAACATTTTCCTGCACACTCCAACAATAAACCTTCTCAGGAGCTTCCTTGTAAAGTAAGAAAATGGAGATTTATACATCTGCTTAAAATCCTTCTATTGAAATATAAATAATACAAAGTGAATATAGCATTATAGAAGTACTATTTTAGATAGGGTGAACAAGAAAGGCCTCTCTGGAAAGAATATACTTAAGTGAGGAAACAAGCTATATGGCTGAATGAAAAACAGCAAACACAAAGGCCCTAGGGTATGCTTGAGAAACAGGAAGCCAGAATGATGACAATGGAGAAAAGCGAGGAGAATAGTAAGTAATTAGCCAGCAACCAGGTTGTTAGGGACCCTGTGAGACAAAGTAAGAAATTTTGACTTCGAGATGAAAATTCTTCTGAAATTGTTAATAAAGTGAATGACGTTACAGAAGTTATAATTCTAACAGTCACTCCTAACTGTTCTTTTAAGAATATCTTTTATATTTCTTATAGACCAATGGGAGTACAGCAGTATAATTTACTGATCAATATACTTTAAAGGGGGAGCAACTTTTCTAGGGCAGAATTGCCAGAAATTCACAAGCTCAGTTCTTTGTAAATGTCCAACTAGGATCTGAGTGTTGAAGAGAAATAGAAAATGAGATATGTTGATATGTTTTATTCATATATGTTGGCCTACTTTGGTTTGAGGAATACACTGTGATGAGAATAAAAACTAGGAAAATGTTGCAAGTTTGTACAAGGGATAAGATTTGTATGCAGTATATCTAAGACAATTTCCTACAGTGACCTTCACAGAAAAGGAAACAGATTAAAACCAGTGAGCTTAGAAACTCCGTGGCTCTAAGGCCATTCAATCAGGAAAATAGACTACTTCAGGTACATCCTTGAATAAATATGGAGAATGATTCACTGTGCTGAAGAATACATCAGAGTCGCAGTCTAGTTTTGGCTCTGTCTAGTCTGCTTTTCCTGATTCTCCTTTCTTTCATTCTTAAAAAAGTATTTCCTTCCAAGTTCATCATTTATTCACTCTATTTTAATTTTATTTGTGAATTCATTATCAACATTTTTCATGGATTGCTTTAACAGGGTATAGTACTAGGTAAAGAATTGTCTAGTTCTTATTCATACCAAAACAATATACTATAAGAACTTTCTCCTGTACCAGATTATTAACACTTTTTTGATGCTTGGCAATCAAGCAAATTACCTGTCCTAAATTCTGTGCTATTAGTGAAGACGGTTCTGGGACTGTTTTCAAGATTTGCTTTTATTATGATATTTAGATATGATTGTCAGTTCAAAGAATATAACCTAAAGTTATGTACTTTAGTTAAATACAATTTTGAATGATGACTTAAGTTTCAAGATTTTGTGTGACAGTATTATCTGACATCATCCCTACTTCCCTGGATTTAAGGTCGTGAATCTGGAACAAAATATATTACAGGGAGGAAGGGAAGAGGGGTTTAAAGGAAGGGAGGGAAAGGGAAAAAAGGAAGAATCAAGATATATCATACACAGGTACAAATTCCATATGATGAATGTTATCATTATGTATATCTAAAATATATATCTAAGATGTACCAATAAAATTGATTTTTAAAAATAGTATAGGGAGTAATGGACTACAATTTTCAAGAACTACAGTTGTTCTCTTCAAGTTTAAGCAAGGTAACTGTGTTAGGTTTCTTTACAGGAATACATTCAATGTAAGACATATGTATGATTATACATGGGATTTATTATGTAAATGTTATGGCTTGTATTTAGATTTCCTCCTAAAGCCTCATGAGGTCATAGGTGAGGAGATTTTGAAGGTGGAAAGATTAGGGTGTGATGGTGATTAAGGATGTGATGCTGAGATTAATGTGCACTATCATGGGTGTCATAGTAACACATTCACCAACTTACATATAGCACAGTCTACTTCTGAGAATAAATGGAGGGAGGAATTCAATACAGTTATTACTTTAGTAAAGGCCATAATACTATTGTCACTTCCCATAGACGAGAACTTGAGAGTGTGAAGATTGTTCAGTCAGAAAAACAGTATCTTTCAAATCACAAAAATTTCCCTTTCTCTTACCTAATGTGGATAACTTTGACTCTTTACCTCTTACAGATTTCACTAATCTTTATTGTCATACACATTTAGGTAAGATGTATTCAAGAGCCAGTCAATGAATTATGCTCCTATTGTCCTAGAATCAAATCCAAATCAAAGGGCTGCTACCTTGAACCACTTCCCAAATCAGCCAACATAAGTCCAAAAGTCGTGAGTTCTTTTTAATATCCTCTTAATGATAAACCCATAAATCTTCTATGTTATATGCTCTTTCTCATTGTGATGAGTCAACAAACTGCACTGTGAACAAGTATGGATGCATTACCAGTGATCTTTAAGAATTTTGAAAAGATTCTGTAACCATACTATTCTGCCCAGAGCAATATCTAAGATACTTATCTACTTAAAAATCTAGAATATCCACCAGTCTGGACTCACACTGTGGAAATTAGTATGGCGATACCTCAAAGAACTAGGGCTAGAAGTCCCATTTGACCCAGCTATTCCTCTACTGGGTATCTTCCCAAAAGTATTTAAAAATCATACCACAGCGATATAAGTGCACCCTTGTACATAGCAGCACAGTTTGTAATAGCTAAAGCTTGGAAACAGCCCAAGTGCCCATGAACTGGAGACTGGATAAAGAAGATGTGTGTTTTTTTTTTTAATAAAATGGAGTACTACTCAGCCATAAAGATCAAGAAACTAAAGACATTTATAGCTAAATGGATGCATATTGAGGCCAT
>NW_004624791.1:6714650-6751244 GCF_000247695.1 Heterocephalus glaber
TTAATAAAGTGGAGTACCACTCAGCCATAAAGAATGAGAAACTAGAGTAATTTTAGCTAAATGGATGCGAAATGAATAGGACACACATGTGTAAATACTGAATAGTTTCTCTAGTGTGAGAAACTGAAAGTGTAAATAAGGATTAAAATGATTAAAATGAATAATAGATAATTTGAAATAGAAAGAATAGGTCTAAAGAGGTAGGACTGAATGGAGAGGAAGGGGAAAGGAAAGAAGAGAAAGGAAAAATTATGAGAAAAGAAAAAAAAATGGAAACGAAGTCTATGTAAATAGGGAAGGGCAGAGGGGGTGAAGGGTGCACAGGTAATGGGGAAAAAATAAGAACCAAGATATATCATGTGCAGGTACAAGCACTCAATGATAAATGTAAATGTATTATATGCCTAAAATATACCAATAAAAGAATTTAAGGAAAAAAAATCTAGAATATCCATAATGACACACAGACTTTCAGAATGAGGCACCAGCAGTTCAGCCATACTGTACATTTTAAGTACTTGTGCTCATATACCTTCTAAAAGTTAGCATCTACTTAAACCATTTCTACATTCAACTGATGGCTTATTTTATTTTTCTCTATAAAACTCAGGCTGATCTGAACTTACCTATTTTTCTTTTCCTCCCCATTTAGCGTAAGCTTCCGAAGTGATATCATATGATTCACTGAGAATGACTTCTAGTTAAGTCAGGATGTACTATATTTCTACTTTGTTTTATTAATCTAGTTTTTTCCCACCAGAAAATTCCTTCCAGTTCCCATATTCCCATCTTTAAGCATAAGGCCTGAAGATGAGTTAAACTGAAAACAACTTGTCCTGAGTAAGATCTGACCACTGTGATACACACTGATCTAGAAAAAAGTAGAAACTATGAAATCATTATTTTGGGTACAATAATTGTTATAACTCGGCTGAAAACATACACTAATATATTAAAGTCTTTCTTGTTCTATTTTTCAATACATGGTCTTAAATATGCTCATGCCTCAATGTTATTGAAGAAGAATACAATTCAGTTGTTGATGGTATATCCTTTATATCAGCTGGTTTTAAATTTTATATAACAATTTTCTAGCTGTAGAACTCTATGAACTTTTATAACTTTAATAAGAGATAATGACTTCTCTTATGCAGTAATTATAAAAACTAAATATTAATAGCAAGAAAATGACAATGATGGTATAATTCTTTAATCAAATTTTTAAAATTCAAAATATATACAAACTGAAATTTGGCAAAACTCATTTATCAGCAAACTTGTCTTGAAAAAATATGAAGGTATTCATAGGCTTTATTTTCCTAGTTACTGTAAATGTTCATCTATTTTACTAAAAACCATCAACTGGCATTATTATAGGATGTTGCCCAAGACCCTGGCAGGGATGTTATGTAATAAAGAATTTCAGTTGTATAGTACTATTACAATCTCAAAATTTCTGAATTCTGAAACCCATCTGGAACCAATTATCAGTTTTATTGTTATTTTTTTCTTGTTTCTTCAACAAAGGAGGATGATGTACAGTAAATAAAACAGCAGTATGTCTCCAGGGTAGCTAATGGGAATCAGGGATGTGAGTTGCATAATTACTGTAAAATTGTCCTGTCCAATCACACATGCCCAGCTATACAGGAGGGAAGATCATGTCCTCATACAACTATAGTATTTAGAGATGATGTATAATTTATAACTGACTTTTAGTTAAAAAGTGATTTTTATGATTTATGACATGATTTTATAACTTAGTCTGTAGGAAAAGCAAGATACCAGGAGTATTATAAAGATTTCCTTATTTTATCTATCTTATATATCTTCATTGGCTCTTATTACGCCTTCTTACGTCTGTGGCCTGCTAAACAATATTCTATACCTGCCTCCAAAGTGGAACTAATAGGATCCCATACTTCAGTCTCTCAATGCTAAGGTTTCTGGGAGTAAAGAAAGAGCACTTGAGCTTCAGTTGGACCATCTCCTCTGCTTCTTCAAGCCACAATTTTGCCTTAACAATCATCCCAGCTTCTTTGCTCATTTATTTCAGGGTTTAAGTTTGTAGGTTTTACTTACGCTGTTTCATTTTTAAATTAGCATATTTTCTTACAAATTAATTATTTATTGTTATAAAACTGTTTACTACAAAATATGTAGTTACTTATTTTAAATTGAATTATAGGTAAAAGAGCAATACTAATCTCTATAAAAATTATAAGACTCTATGAATGATCCTTTACCAAATATCTCTTCACTAATATTCTATTTGAACTTAGTACCACTTATTATTTATATAATAATTGAATTTGGCTTGTATTTGAATTGGCAAATAATATCACCACCAAATTTAGCATTAATTCCTATATTACAATGATCTCTGTCAACTACTGATTATTTGGAATAGCTGTGTAGTTTTCTAGAAAATAAGACCTAGTTTTATGTGAGAAAAATTTATTTTTCCTTGAGAAACAGGAAATGATATAAGCTCAAAGAGAACAAAAAACTTCAATTTTCTATAATTTATATGAAGGTATAACTGTAATCTCAATAAATCAATTTCCAGCAAACATTTACAACTTTTATTGAATAGAGAGCAAATGTTCAACTCAATAGCACATAACATATTTACTTTTAATGGAAAATCCAATTGGATCAGAGTGTTATAAATTCTCAAGCATATTAGCCATTTTTAAATATTTCAGTGCTATCTGTTGATTTATATACTCTATTTTACATAATTACAAAAACTTATTCTGAAAATGCTCAAATTTTTTATTCAAATTTTTTAATAAATTATTTATCATACAGCTATTTTTAGGTAGTAAACCAAAAAAAAATACTGCAACAAATTTCATCTGGTTTAGATAATACTATGGGTATAATTTCAAATCTACAATTTTGCTATCTGAATAATAAAGCCTTTTAAATTTAATGGTTATTTAGTGATAAAAATTTGAAAACTTATACATTGTTTTGCATTTTCTAATTTATCACTCTTTTGAGAGACTTAACATTTTTTTGAGGCAAGTTGGGATAATTGGGTATTGGAACTATTCAACACCTATACTAAAAACTCAGAGTTGGACAGTATTCATGACACTGCCAGTCCTCACCTCTCACAAAAGCTGTAAACACCATTTCTGGCCAATTGACTACAAATTTGGGGTTCCTTCTATCCCCTTAAGTGTGATAGTTCACTAGAATAACTAGAAGAACTGGGAAGCACTATACCTATGACTATAATTTTATTATAAAATATATAAATCAGGACCAAAAGTAAATCAATTGTAAGATGAGGTATGGAAGGATGCCAAACTTGAAGCCTCTTGTTGTCAGGATAGGTCACCTCTTGACACATTGATGTATATCACCAAACAGGAAATGAAGTCTTACTGTTCAAGACTTTTTCTGATGTTGCAGTATTGTCAGAGGAGCAAGCTGTGTTGTGCTTTGTGTTACTCTATGTTGTACAGAACAACAGACCTCAGGCTATGTCTAGCCTTGAAGTAGTGCATTTTATAGAGTAATAGTTTGATGCAATTTACTCCATTTTGAGTACACATGTAACGTACAATGATTCTGCATTTTGTTTAAACAAAGCCAGTATCTATTCATCACAGTTACAAGGCACAGACTGATAAATAACTTATTGGCACCAATAAAAAATTAGCTTGTTGAATTAAATCAGGATTACATGGACATTGGCATATCAAGATGATATAGAACATTAGGTGACAAAAAATATAACCAAGAATGGAGGAGGAGACAGAGTATAAGCAAATTTATTTGAAAGATATAAAGGTAAGGAAATAACAAATGCATTTAAATGGTGTGAATGCAAGGAAGTATAGTTACTGCTAGCAAGGAGGAGGTCCTGAGCAGAATACTCATAAAGGCTGTTTCTCTAGGGACTTTTAAGGGGTTTAGAAGGGAGCCTAAACTGTTGCACAAATGATACAATCTCTATCTATATATTTTTTAGACTCTAAACTATATAATGTTCATGGAGGGCCCATGCACCCTTGAGCCAATAGCCTGCCCAATCATTCTCTAGGGAGATCCCTGATAGCTGCATGCATGTTTTTGGCATCAATGACCCTGTTGGTGGGTCACCTAATGAACCTAAGAGTTGCAAAAGAGTATTACCAGATGAAGAACCTCTGTTCAGCTCCACTTCCACTGCGGGAGATGCAAGCACAGCCTTCTTTAAGCTGAAATTTTAAAAACTGCCTGCATTCAAATTTGGACCAGGTGAATGCTGACATTGTAGAGAGATACAAATGTGTATGGTCTATGTTAATGGCATACCTTACTCATGACAAGTATATAGCTCTGATTTACTGAATCACTGGCCACATGTTATTGTTAACTGAAGTTGCTATTAAGTAACAAAGGAGTTACAGGTATAAATGCAAATATTTATTTCAAAGTGTTTTCAACATTTTATGGTACCTATTTAGACAAAGTTATAGAGTATTTCAAGTGAATTTGTTTAGTTCTTCATGATCTAAATATTAAAACAGAAACACTAAGCTGGCTGGAAGAGAGGTTAGGAAGAACTCTTGAAGATGTTGGTGTAGGAAAAGATTTTATGAACTAAACTTCAGTTGCCCAGGAATTTTTTTTAATGTTAGCATTTCTAAAACTTTTGAAATGTCATTTCATTGTCATTTTAATGTGTATTACCTGATCATTAATTATATTCAAAGTTTCATTCATCTATTGGACATTAGAATATATAATACCACCACTTATAGTAATTTTCTCATTTTCATTGGAATATGAATCCTATTGTCACTTACAAGCACAGTAATAGCATATATTAGTATAGGAATCATATTTAGCAGCAATATTTACCAAAGTTGAGAATGTTTTAAAAAGTTCTAGACATTCAAATCTATGCAATCAAATATGCTGCAAAAACCTTAAATTTTCATATTAAATGAAAGTATAGTTCATAATACTCAAAGATTGTTTCAATTTAAGATCTATGAGCTACCTTGGCAACTATAGACAAATAATGCAAAGAATATCTTCTTATCCTTACAGAACTCCGGCAATCAATTGACTTTCAGATGTACTGAGTGATAAATGTGTTATAGTTTAGATCTATAATGGTCCCTCAAATTTCACATTTTCAGAGGTAGGACTTTTGGAGGCTGATTTGATCATGGGGCATCATAGTCATCAGTAGATTAAACTTTTGATGAGTTCATAGCTGCATGCACTGTTAGAAGGTGAGGTCTAGATGGAAGAGGTAGGTAGGTACTGGTGTATAATGTAGAAGGATGAATTCTTGTCCCTGACTTTCCCTCTCTTTACCTCTTGGCTGTCAGGAGTTGAGCTGCTTTCCTTCACCATGTCCTTCCACCATGCTATTTCTACCCTGAGGTTAGCTAACCATGGACTTAGTCCTCTGATACCATAAGCCAAATAAACATCTAAACATTAAAGTTGAGGGTGGTAGGTTTTTCCAGCCATGTGAAAGTGACAAATACAAAGTGTGTGCACATTTTAATTTAACACATCTTTGGAAGAAATTTGGTAATATAATTGGTATAATATTTAGTATACTTGAAAGGTATTGACAGGTTATTATATATAATTTATACATATATATATAATTTTCATTCATATTTACAGAGGTATTTACTGTTCCTGCATGATGAATAGTGCAGAAATGAAAAAAAATTATATTTTTAAGAAATAACATTTAACAGTGTCTACTGTGGCATACAGGCTCAATTTGCGAGTCTATTTTTGGTTGGTCAGTTGCTAACTGAAAATATTGAGAAATATTTTTTCAACAATTTGGTAAAAAATATTTATGGGAATGTAAAAGTGATTCCTTAGGAAGGGAAAGTTGCTTCTCTGGAGGCAATCTGGAAGCAGAGGAAGAGAGGAGTGGAAGGAGCGTATACCCTTCAAAGCCACACCCCATTGACCTACCTCTTTTGACCAGGTTCCACTTTCTAACAACACATTCAGCTCAGAACTCATAAGTGGATTAATGCAGTAATGAGTGTAGTGCTCCCAAAAGCCCTGTCTTAGACTGCATGAGACTTTGGGGAGACATTCTAGATTTAAACCATAACAGGGAATTATGGTAGGATGATGAGTAAAAGATCTAATAGTATTAAACAGATCATAATATGATAGAAAATCAGGAGAGAATACAAAACGGGTATGTATAACTGCATGATTTGTATAATAACTTACAGTTCAAGTAGGTCAAAAAAGTTGAATCTTTGTGTTTCTCAGACTGGGGCCCCATTTCTCATACATGGAATTGACTTTTCCTTACATAGGTCAATTTATAAAAGATGTTTTATTCATTGCTTGTAGTAATCATGTATCTTTTTCCTTAACAAAATCATTCATCTCAAGTAATTCTACATTACAGATAATTTGAAGTGTTCATGATATATATATGTCGTTCTTTATCTTTAATTTTCCCTGGGATTTGACCCCAGGAAGCCAGGTTTCAAGTGTCCAGAAGTGATAAACATGTACTACACACAGTAAACAGAAAGCTCTCTTCTGACACAGAAACCTAACATCATTTTTTTCTGCTTTCAAATGTGCCATATTGTGTACTGCTTGTGATATTTCCTCATATGCTTTCAAATATGTGTTATAATATTTTTATCTCATATGTAATGATAGGGCATCCTAAAATATTAATAATCCTAACAAATTATCAGTATCTGAATTATTATTTTCTTCTTTTCAAACAGATTTTCTTAAGTACACACAAAATTATACATTCTGGTTGCAAAATTAAAGATATTTCTCATAAGTAAATAAAATGTCAACTAATAAAGTTGGTAATGAAATTTGGAACTATTAATTGTTTATACTTTTGATAATAATTTGAATTAAATGACTGATGTTAATGTGATTGAGGCCAATTTATTCTCAACATGATTTAAAGTCTGCATGATTAGCTTATTTTACCAATTAACTAGTTATATGAGAACGTGCATAATTTATTTATTATAATTATTATAATTTGACAAAAATGTTCTGAAAATAAAACAGATTTATTTCTGAAACTAAAATACGTAAGTATAACTAAAAGTCTAATAAATCTTTTCAGAGTCTTTTATTTCCTATGCCTATGTAAGTAAGAAATACATTATAAGTTATTGTAAGTTTTTAAATATTTATTTTTCTTAATATTCCATGTGAGTTATTTGAGGGAACATTTAATATTCTTTTTTTCTTGAGACTCCAGATTCTTTTCTCTCTAAGAGTTAAGCTTAGGGCTCTTTAAAGCCTTCCTTGTTGAATAAACAAAACCCTAACCCTTACTGAATTTTCACTCTTGGCTACTATGTCTCATTCATTTCCTTTAAATACCATAAAAGACACAAATAGTTACCTTCTTTTCATAAGGAAGGTGACTGTACTTTACCAGGATTGGGGAAAAGGGTAAATATCCTACAATGTATGCTATGTCCAGCTGCTAGCAAATTGTAAAATAAGTTAAAGAAATTCTCTAATAAGTAATCATAGTTTTTGATTTGTTCATGTAAAAATATAGAATGTGTTCCAAAAGAAGTAATTTAAAGTCAAATTTGAAGTCATGAAATCATGGAAGTCTTTAAAAACAGACTAATTATGTATGTCTGTTGTTTTAAGAATGGGATTGGGACTACACTGCACTTCCATAAGATCTATTTTGGTAATTGTTTAAATCAAAATTTTGTGATAAACAGAGGTAGGAACAGGGCTCAAAAGAATTTAGAGTTCATTTATTTCAAGATTTGGAAACAAGGTCAAGGGAGATAAAGGGGCTTTATGAAGATCAAAGTCTTTTAAAAAGAGATATTACATGATCTTAGTAATTTTTTCCTGTTTTCTTTCTACCACACTATTCTTTACTATTTCATAATCAAATCCCTTCAGTTAAAAGTTTTTGTTTTTAAAGAATATTAAATATTTTGATATACAAAATATACAATGTAAAATGTATAAAATACATTAACTGTAAAACTCAGTTTTACAAACACACACGCACACACACACACATAAATCCATATAATTACCACATATCAAAATACATAAAATTCTAGCTCTTGTACCTCTTAAATATATTTAATTCGATGCTAACATAATATGATAACTGGAGCCAAATTCCCAGTAGCATAAAAAGAGATATTTAATTATTTTTAGGGCCAATAAAGTGATAGGTAGCCTGCTTACATAGCAAACTGACTCACAGTCTGGGGACACAATTCCAAGATCTAAATCTACCCTAGAACACATTTCACATTGGTACTACTTGGTATTGTTCACTTGTTGTCCCTTATAATGGTTGTAAGTGTGGTCCTGTGGCTGGCTGGGATTGTCAGATCATGACTACAATTTCAAGTCTTGCAATTAGGCTGATCTCAAGAAGCAGAAAAAAAGTCATGTGAAGATTCACCTCAACCGTTTGTTTCAAGTTGGAGTTACTTTCCATTCATTGCTTGCTCTCTCCTATGTTCCTCTTTTTTCCTATCACTTAATCCTACCTCTCAGAACAACCACTCATTTGCATAAAGAAGAACCTGGAAGATATGGGTATCCACTGCTAATCACACTGTAATTAATTGTTAATCAAAGAAGTAATTTCATTGCTTTTATTTTCTACCTTAGAAAGATTATGAGAAATTCTGGTTATAACACAGATATCTTTCATTAGATTATTTATTCTTACTCTATTTTCATGAAAAAGATATTTTTCAGGTTGAAAAGAATATTATTCTAACCTCTTATTACAGACACAAAAGCACATAGTATGGCATCTCTCTCAATATGTAAATCTACATTTTTATCTCTATTCAAATCTATTTTATGTAGATATATAAAGACACACAGAGAATGCTAAAAACTGTATACACATTTCAGCAATTAACTATACCACTAAATGCCTGGAAGCTTATGGGTGCCATTTGGAGCATTTCTTATAATTCTAGAGGCTGAAGATAACATATTATTCTTATCATGTCTCAAAAATTTTGTATTAAAATATTTATACGAGTTTTTCTTTTCCTGATGTATACATTTTTGGTGGACTCTGTATATATGTAAATGAATATTTATAGACATATAGATAGGTATGTACATGTATTGTATAGTGAGGCATATGTATAAGTATCCTAAAGTAATTGTATTTAAATATTTGCGTTGAAATATACAATACTGATTGCTGGAGTGACTTAAAGGGACTTAACGTCAAACTTCTTAGTGATAAGATTTGTTCATGACTACAAAAATGTTCATCTCTACCAGTTTCATTATTTTTCTTTAGGTTATGTATAGTTATTTGCATCTAATATTAATAAGTTTATCTTATGATACAAATCGATAGTTGGTTAATTTACAATGTATACATTTCAATCCCCATAGCATAGTGTAAGATTTTGGTGTAAGCTTTTTTTCTTAATATGGGCACTTAAGCTTTCAGGCTATAGTTTGTTTATACTTATAGTAAGCATGAATTTCTGTAGATTTACAAATACAGTGAATATGGTAACACAAGTTTTGACATAAGGCAAATATGGACAGTCTCTTATTCTGTCAAAATCTCTTATCTGCGGGGACCAGGGATAGATAAGAGAGATTTTTGTCCCCTGGAAAATGTGAAATTCTTATTTTTTTATATGGTTAGGCAATTCTGTATCTTTACAATTGTGTACATTTTAGTGACAGAATGGAAATTCATCATTAGTTTTTTCTAGGCTTAAATTATTGAGACCCTGAAATTATGGAATTGTTTCTCAAAATCCACTTATTGGAATACATTTTCTAAAACTGAGCTGATCTTACCTTACTCATTGTCCCCCTATTTGCTCTTCAATTTAGACTGAAAGGATTATATAATCAAAAGAAGTTACAATGTCTGTAAATACTTGTTCCACGTAGCTAGATGGATTTGGACGCTATCACATAAGAAATACATGCAAAGAATCATCTTTGAGTACTTAGAAAATGATAGAAATTAAAGAGAATGAGAAAATACATGAAAGAAAAAGGCCATGCTACAAAGACAAATATTTAAGAATTTTTAAGACATTCAGATTTGTAGCTCTAATATTGCAAGAATGGTTTCTGAACTATTGTGATTTCTTTGAGAAAGCATCACAAATATATCTGTGTATCTCTTCAATTCATGTTCAAAAAATGTTGTTACTTTGTTTCCTTACAATCTCATATTAATTTAAACCCATATTTGAATATTTGCAATAATGAAAATCTAAAAAATTCTCTACAGTCCAGTAGACAAATTTTGCTGCTAGATTTTTCCTCTTTAATTTTTTAGCATTTAAAATCATGCAAAAGAATTAACCAACAGTGACCCCCACTTATTCTAAATATCAAATTGACCTCAGTCATTGATATCTCAAAGCTGCTTTTGTGTTACCATTTCCAATTAATTTGTGATTTCAATTCAGAAAAGCTTGTATAACTATTATACAGTCAAAGAAAATAATGTCTGTCTGCTCATTATTATCCAAAACATTCCACAGAAAAAGAAGCAGGGAATGTAGGCATCGTCTATGCAGAGTATCAATAAATATCTTACAGATAGAAGATATGAAAAATGGAGAATCATAAACTCAAGTGACAATATTTTGTATAGATTCAATTAGTAGTTCTTTGCACAGATTTTAATCAGAATAGATTTCTAAATTCACTTTATTCCAGTTATTTGGAAAGAAACCTGTAAATGTATATTATCTTAAATATATTTATCATGAGTAAAAAGGAGAGCAGAGTCTGTTTGTTAATTATTATGATAAAGTACAAAAGATCAAAGTTTCCATCTCAGCCATTAACTCATCAGTACCTAAGCATGTTCCAAGATGTAACAGAGTCATGGAATAAAATGAAAATTGCGTAATAATACCTTATAATTGAGGCTTCAAAATGCTTCCACACATGTCCACTTAGCCTTTAAAATAATTTTGATGTCTGAGAAGGGTTCATTTTATTGTCATTATTTTGTCAAAGGGATCTCCATTCTATACTTTGTGGAAATAACTAGTATAATTGACAAGATGAGTAAGTCTATGTCCCACATAATTTTAATTTCTTTCTGATTTCCTCAAACTAATATGATTTTCAGTCTACTTTTATACAAATCTAACATAATTCTTGACAATTCCAAGTCAAAAATCTTGACATAAACAAGGCTAGAGCAATGCAGTGGAACTACAAATGGAATTAAAATAATTCTATGTAAAAAGATGCCTAGTTTTTAGATAAAATATTCAGGCACAGAAAAAATAGAAATAACTTTCAATGTCTGTTACTCCTAAAGTTCCATTTTGCTCTTGTTCATATTAATTATTTTCTACACTTTTTCCTATATGTTTTCTATGTCTCTAATTCTTTTCTTCACTTTCCAGTCATATCAATATTTTCTTTACAAATTCTCATATAAATATCCACATCACTGTTACCACAGGCATCAACCAAGGTTAGAGACTTGTAACATCACTTTCAGACTTGTGGAATAGTCTTGAAATTTATCTTCTGGCTATTACATATTCCTTATTGCAATCTTTTCTGTTTTTATTGGTAGATTAACCTTTCTGCCATAAAGCATTCAAGATATCCCAGGGGTCATTCAAAGAAATTGCCTTGATTATTTATAAGATAGAACAAAACTTACTTACTCTTAAAATCTTCCACAATATTTCCTCCTATATTGACAAATACTCCTTGAAACACTTCCTTCATCTTGAGAGGTTCAGGTGTTAGATATCTCTGTCAACAAGACAGGCTGTTTTGTTCTCTTCTAGAATAGCTTTTTTTTCTTATTCTGGTAAATGATACCATTTCTCCATGTGCAAACCATATAATAAAATTCAAGTGGGGTCTTCCCCATTGATTCTTCAGAAATGAGACCTATAACAAAGACTAAACCAAGCTTTTATATCACTCAGATCATATGAGCTAATTCAATAATGGACAAGTGAATCAAGAATTGGTCAAATTCCAGAAATAGCATGATTGATATATACCTCGGCTCATGATCCTAATTATTTCCACAATTCTCTTCACAAAAAAATGTTGTTATGAATTTAATATAATATATAAAATGGTGCATTAAAATATTTGACATTTACAAAAGACTACTATCTACATACTAACTACAAAAAGAATGATGTTATTTGACTTGTTACTTAAGAATGTAATTAGTCCTCTCTATTCAAATGCTACCACTTGTTTTAATAATTTTAGCCCTTAACAGTAATTGAAGCCAGTTGTTTATTGATAACATGATAAGAATGGAGATGTGTGACTTCCATACAATTGGCTTGTAAAGTATTATAATTTTAAAGCTCTTTTAAATTAGTAGACTCTGCCAATTTCACTCAAAATAATAACTGCCAAAATTTGCTTTGACATAAGGACATTGAAAAGGAGTGATAGATTGTGATAATGGCATTCTAATTATATTGAAAAAATAAGCACTTATTTTAGCAGTTACGGTAACTTTCACAGTCCCAGATACAAACACTTTTTCATATTTATTTTGATTCAAGTGGTAAGTGAATTAAAGTGTCATTGAAAACATTTTATCACTTAAGATAGCAAATATTAAACATCAGCCAAATTAAAAATTTTGTGGAGCACAATGTCCAAAAAAATAGAACTTGCTAGAGCCATAGTGTTTGCAAAAACTATTAAAACCCTAGAATAAACATGTGACCTTATGAGTTCTAACATGTCTATCTCTTTGGCAAATGAAATATATAAAGAGAGAACTTGGAAACTTTCAATTTTTTTTAAATCTATAAGCCTATTCATTCACCATTTCACTTCAATTAATGATGGAAACTACTGAAATGGTGGAATTATACCCTCTGATGGTTCAGGAAATAACTTGCAACCTCCCTTCCAACCAAACTACTACTCCTAAATTTCTGAACAGAATTTGTTGGGTTGTCATTAATTAGTTGCTTAATTTCGTGCTAGTGAGGGTTTTAAGGAATAAAGTAAAGAATGATGAAATAATGAAAAAAAAACTTATGAAGAAAATACAAAACTCAGTTATATGAGAACATACACACATTTTTTTCTAAATTTTTCTTTTCTCTTTTTACATATCATTTATCAACAGAGATTATTTATTAAGACATTTCTTCTACCTTCTAGGAATATTAGAAGACTGCATTCATCAGCATTCCTTGATATTAGCAATTACCCTGTTACAGATTTAAATAAATTAGACTGAACATAGGTAATGGATACCCCTTCTATGATTTGCCCAGTATAAAAAATGAAATAAAATAAATCCCTCATAATTACAAGTCCTCACTTATTTTTCCATAATTAATCTAAATAATGAAAATGAGCATGGGTATATAAAAAATTCATGGCAAAACTAATTGAAAATCTAGTAATCTTTTTTTGCTATGTAACTATGTTTTAATTTTCTTGGTCAAATTAAAGGTTTTTTTCTTCAACTGAGTACAAAATTGTTCTGGAACTAGGACTTGCTAATATATTACAAGGTAAAATATCTTCATTTCTCTTAAAGTATAGAAAAAACTAATAATCAAGACTCATTCCTCTATTGTCCTGCTTTTTTAATATATGAGATAAAAACTATGGTGAATGTTTAAATTTAAAAAAATATTACATTGAGTAGTCATCCAAACCATTATATAAATTAGGATTTTCTATATATTATGCAAGGGGATTTACTAGCTAGGATTACAGACGAAAGGTGAGAGAGTACACCTGGCTGTTTTAGCCTGCAGAGCTGTAGAGCTGGAAGATCCAATAGCTGCTCAATCTAAGAACGTGGAAGCCACGTAACAAGAGGGGTCAAGGGTGTGGTACCAGTCCGAGATTAAAACCTGGAAATTCCCTGGAGAGTTGTTGGTATGAGTCTTCCTTGGAACACTGAAAGCACTGGAGTCTGATGTCCATAGGCCATGACAGCAAGTGGAATGGAGCTCTTCAAAATGCAACTGCTTTCTTCTTTTACTTTTGTTCCATTGAAGTTACGAGCTTATGGGTTGGTGCCACCCACAACTGCGGTGAAATTTCCTCTTTAAGAGTTTGCTGTTCTACATGCCAATCATCTCTGAAAAAAAACCCTCAAATATACACATAGAAATGTGCTTTACTAATCTAGGGTTTTCTAAACCCACTCAAGTTGCCATTGTCACAATTAACACATTGTTCATTTGAAATGATATGATTCTATTGAGTTTAATAAACAGAATCTTTCTTTGAAAGGTACAACTGGCTAATCACTTTCAAAGCTGAAAAGAAAATTCAGCAAGAAGCTATGTAAAAATTGATTATTTATAGCAAGCTACCAGTATATTTATCATTTTTTTGTGGATGAAGTTTGAAAGCTTCAATTTTACCCGTAAGAACTTGGAACACAGCTCCACATATGATGCA
Organism: Heterocephalus glaber; assembly: GCF_000247695.1. Next base: position 6,729,075 of record NW_004624791.1, read on the forward strand.
AAGAATATGATACTATGGAGAGTCTATACTTACTTTTATCTTATTTTTTTTGGTACCGGGGATCGAACTCGGGCCCTTGCGCTTGCACAGCAGGCTGTGAACCACTGAACTAAATCCCCGGCCTCAATACTTACTTTGATGAAAGGAAAATAAGTTTAGTGAAAGCTTTGTGAAATTTATTTATTCATTTAATAATTCATTTAGCAAAAAATGTTGCAGGCATTCTATTTGGTGGATTTTGTTTCAAGTCCTGGAAAAACAGTCATGAACCAAAATATTGAAGAATCCTATCCTTATAGAAATAATATTGTGGTTGAAAATATGGCTTCTTAAGGTGTAAATACCAGTGTCTGTCAATGAAACTTTGAGCTCTCAAATAGTTGTAGGGTGCAGTGTGCTATACTGAAAGTTATTTCAAATGATCTTCTATGGGATTTTTCTTTCCTTCTAAGCATCCAGTTCTATTAAAGGCATGGGTAAAATGGTAAGACAGACTTTGTAATTGAAATAGGTATTTTACTAAGTCTGAATCTGTGAGCATTTGAGGCAGAAGCTGTAATTTAGGACAAAAGCTGGAATTCCATTTGCTTGGTTAAGGGAGCAACTGTATATAAGGATGTCAAAAAGAAGCTTTGAGTTGGAAATCTTTAGCTTGCTATGACAGTGAGTTTTCATATTTTTAAGATGTTTCTCAGAAAGGACAGTTATTAAATGGGTCAATTAAGTGGAAATCATTTTTGAAAGTTAGCACTAAATGTCTCCATTCCATGTCAAACTTAGTGCTATGCAGAAGACAAATACAGTGCACAGGTAATTATACAGTCCTAGAATCAGAAGATATGGCCAAAGTATCAAAAATTTAAAAAAATCAGTGTATCTTGTGGTTTCTCTGGGAATCATTTCCCCAAATTTTTATCATAATATTGTACAATACTTAAAATTCTCAAGCCATATTAATATTCATTTCCCAGACTTAAAATTCAAGTAGTTCAATATGGTTGCTAATCCTATAATGTGCTTGGTTATCTATCTGCAACTTTCTGCTATTTGAAGAAGAAATTAATGTCTACAAGTGTCACTTTCTTCATTCTAGTGGCTTTGTTTTCTATCAGATATAAGACAGTTAAATGAACTAAGCAAAAAAACCCATATGTTATAAATGTTCAAAAATATATATGATTTCTTAGGTTGCAGGCAGAAAATTATTAAAATTATTTAGAAAACTGGACTGCTATAATCATTTAATAAATACCTGGTATTGTATAGTCTGGTTACAGAGAACTAAAACAAAATATTAAGTTACATTTCAATCTTTTCTACATACCTATAGTATATGTACAAAAGGATTCACTTTCCCCATTTATTCTTAGTATATATTTGTGATACATAATAAATATATTCATGTAGGGAATTGGTATGTATACATATTGATCCTTTGACATCCCTTTTACATCATTCCAAATTGCCTAGGAATTTTTTCTTAGTCTCTAATTTTAGGATGTATAACATTCCTTTAATGATTGATTTATTACATTTAATCTAGAATTTAAAATTATTTATTATTTCTCTTTAGATTTGCAGGTAGTCCTAGAGTCAGTTAGATTAGTTTGCTGATTAAAGAAAGTAATGAGTTTCAGTTTGCTGCAAATGAATCTTGAAAGCTTCAGTGATTACAATTGTCTGAATGTAATTGCTTTTATTTCCATGGCTAAGGTGGATTATTGAAGATTAAATTCGCTGAACTCACTAACAATGACCTAATGATTTACAGAGTGCTGGGGGAATAATATATAATACTTCAAAACTGTTTAAACTTAATGTTCCTGAAATTGTAGAGCTTCTTTGAAGGGCCTTTGACGACCATTTTAGAAGCATATCACTTATTAGCTTACTGACCAGAAACCTGAGGCTAAGAGAACCTATACAATTTGATCAGAGCAAAAACGTATTGTGAAAAAGTGTGAGATGAGAACAAATCAAGACATTTTCCTACTGTATCAGGAAAAGAAAGAAACTAAATCAGACATAAACACACACACACACAGGTGTGTACACACACACATACACACATACAGTAAGGACTCAGACACAAATAGTATCCAATTTTTCGAAACAATGACTAGACTATGAAGGAAAATATGGAAAAAGAGCACCACCAAGAATTTTACAAATAAAGCACAAATAACTTTCAATTTAATATTTAAAATAAATATATTAAAGTTTATTCTTTATTTGTTTCACAGTTTTGTCCTATCAGATATCTTATGTCACTACAAAAGTCCATTAGTAGAAAGAAAATTAGAGATGTGCTAAAACAATATTTCCCCAAAGTAAAAAATTGGTAAAAATGAATCAACAATTTGATAATGTTTACAATAACATATGTTATATAGTTGAATGCACACTTTTCAAAAATCACTTTTTAAGAACTCACAAGTGAATTCTCTTTCATCAAAAATTATTTTTTCACCTTCAGGTTGAAGTGGTTATAAAACTGTCATGCTTTGTGACTTTCCACATCCATTCTGCTCAAATGTTCATTTTGTTCATTTACTATTGTTCAATGTATTTTTTAACATTTTTAAAAACTTTTAAAGTGCAGAGATCTGATTATTATCATAACAAAATAATTTACATTAGCATAATTGAGTGTTTTGATATCATATGCTTTCTGACTTGGTAATATACAAGTACACAAATTACTCTTCAGTATTTTTGCCAAAATATTTTAATTATGACAGATCATTGAGATAAAAGTCTCATGTTATAAAATTCACCTATTTGTGATACATATTTCAATGGTTTATAGTATATCCAGAGTTATGCAATATTAGCAAAATAAATTTTAGAAAACTTTGATATTTGCTAAAAAGTTAACCTAAATATAATCATTGAAATGAATTTAAGATGTCAAAAAATAATGCTAGACAATTTATTCGACATATTTCAGAAGAAAAAAATGTCAACAATATACAGAACAAAAATAAAAGAACAGAACTGTGCTAGAATTAAGAAGGAAAAGAAGAAAATAAAAAGACAAAGTCATGCATGGTGTGCAGTATTTTGATTGGGTTCTACCTAAAAATAAAACAAATAACAACAATAATAATAAATAAACAAGCAAACAAAAATAAATGACATTTTAAGGACCACTGATTAATCTGTAAACAGATTTTATATTAGATGATATTATGGAAGGTTTTGTGATTGTACTAAATATGAAAGGGTCATTATTATTATGTACTATATTTTACTTGTAAAGGCTACTGTACAAATATATAGAGGAAAGTATCACGATGGTTGATATTTTCATTCAAATTGTTTAGGAAGAAAAAAATAAGAAGGAATTCTTATATACAAAGATACCAGCTATGTCCAAAGTCAAAATAACCACTGGTTAGTTATACCTATAAACACGAAGTCCTTTGTTATCTTCAAATGATGTATCAAAAATTTTTGTTTGGGCCTGGGATTTAGCTCAGTGGCACTGCACCTGCCTCACAAGCATGAGGTCCTGAGTTTGATCCCCAGTACAAAAACAAAAAAATTGCTGGCATTTTTAGTTGTTTTGTTTTTTTCTACTTAGACACTAGGACTATAAAGTGAAAGTGAAAGTCTTAACAAAGTTTTGCCTTTGCTATCCCAGAAGAAAACACACACACACACACACACACACACACACACACACACAAACACACCAATGACACCAAAATATCTACTTTTCCTGTTTCAGTCTATATTTCATTTGAAATATTACTTGCCCAGAAATTACTTTCATGTTCTGATTTTTAAATTTTCACTATTTTTCTTCTGTTAATAAAAGCAGGAAATTTTCTGAAGAGAAATAAATCTGTACATTTACTTTATGAGCTTTCTAGGGCAATCATAATATAGCACCGCAAACTATTTTTGCTTAAAACAGCAAAACGGTATTCTTTCATAATTCTAAAAGAAATCTGAAGTACAGGTGTCAGCAAGGTGGGATCTTCTTGAGAGCTCTCAGGCAGAATGTGTTCCACACCACTTTGTGGTGACATGTGTCAATCTTTGGCATTCTGTGGCTTGTCATTATATGATTCTGCCTCTATTATCACTTCAGGTTCTACTGTGTCTCTGTTTTCACATGGCCATCTTTTAATTTTATTTTATTAGTACATGTTTGCAATACATAATGATTATATTCATTGTATGGAATTGTACATGCACATAAAAGGGCACCAGTTATATTGATAAAGGGGTCCATCTTATTCTGATTAACTAATTAAATATGCAACTATTTTCAAATAAAGTCCATCCTGAGGTACTTGAGATTATAACTTTAGCATATCTTAATGTGAGCACATAATTTAAACTATAACTATAATTAATGTAATTTTAAATACACTGATCAGAATATAAAGATTATATAATGTGTGTTTCTCTTTGTCCTAAATAGAACTAAATAGAACTGGAAGATATTCATGAGCAAATATCAATTCTTATAAAGTAAAAACAATGTATGCATGTATACTTATAGACATGTACTTGAATTTTATATTAATATTTTATACTCATTTACTTTTATAAATAAAAATGCATGGAAAAACTAGTACAAATTAAACAAAATTTAAAAAATAATAATATATTTCATCATGACCTAGATTCAAAAATGAAAAGATTATATCCTAGTGACTTTCTCAGTAATGAGTCTGTTCTCCTTGTGATTTACATATTTATTTTCAAGGACAGTTGGTGGCTCAGTGAAAACTGGTAAAACATAAAATAAGTCTTTGTGGCAAGAATGGGAATCTATATGAAAAGATATACGATCTCATATATTCTTGCATACTCTAGTCATCACAAATAGAATTTGGCCTCTCTGAAAACTTGCATTCCTTAGAATGGATAAAAGCCTTTCTGTCAAATAACTATAAAAATCGATATTACCATCTTATTGGATCTAGGTTTTATAATTTCTCCTCAGTTACAAGATTAGGGATTCTAATACAATAAAGGTAAAAAATCAATTTGAGTGGTAAAGATTTAAGAGAAATGTCTTTTCCTTGCATATGAAGTGTCTGTTCTGTGATCTTGGCCTTCTTTTCTCAACACACTTTCAGCCATTCGTGGTAAAGGTAAATAGATATTTTCATTTTTTGCTTATAATGTTTAATAGAATTCACTTTTACTCTTAATCTTGAACAACAATCTCTCATTTACTTATTTATAATCCTTGGATCCTCCATGGTACCTGATATAAAATACATATATACCAGTGAAACCCATAGCACAGAGACTTGTAGCAAGTTTAAATTTCAATGACCTAGAACTTTAGTGGCATAGTAATTTTCTTATTATCAAAACAAAAATGTCTAAGTCTCCAATAAGCTTTTGGTAATGTCACTTGGCAGTTGTTCAAATTTAGACAAAAATATGTTTGCTTTTTATTATGCATTGTTTCTGTTGTTAAACTTTGTAGGTCATATGTGATTGATTGTGTTTAACACACTTGTGAAGAGCTTGAGGAGTTTCTCCTTCAATTTGTAAGTTGTTTTTAGTTTTGGAAAAATATTACCTTATTCAAGATCCATGGTACTGCAGAGGCTGATTCATTGTCTCATGTTAAATGAGATCAGATGAAGACAGAAACTGCAGCTAATAGTATCTAACACAGAACTCTTAGTCACAGAGCTGGCAGCAGGCAACATTTCAATAAGGGTGAAGTTTGTTTCATTTGAAGAGTTATCCTGTGTTATCTTTCCTCTTTGAGCTGTGAAGACTATGCTAAAGGATTTTTCTTTTTTTTGTACCAGGGATCGAACTCTGGACCAGCGGAACCACTGAGCTGAATCTCTGGATAAAGGAATTTTTTTAAAAACAAACTTCTTTAAAACTTGATATGGAGATAATAGAGCCAGAAATACGGTTTTATATGGAAACCTTTATTGTTGTTTTTATAATAGTCATTAACTTAGTTGTATATTAATTGAGTAACATCTAATTGTATGTAACATGTCAATGCTAAAAATATTCTTTTAATCTAATTAGATTATCTATACAAAATTTTAGAAAAGAAGAACAGATTAGAGATAAAAGTAGGTGGAGTGAGAGTTCAGTTCAAGGGCTAGATCATGAGAGGTACATGTGATAACAGAACTGTTCTGTATCCTAACTGTAGTTGATCTATGAATATAATGAAATTGTATAGCTCTAAGTACATAAGCATGTGTAACTTAGTACAAGTAAAAATGAAGAAATCTGAATAAGATCAATAGATCAGATTCATCTCAATATTGTTTGTGCTATAGTTTTGCCAGCTGTTACTATTAGGGAACTGGACAAAAGTATACAAGTGTTCTCTATATTAATTTTACACCTGCATGTGAATCTAAAATGATTTCAATTAAAATTTTAATTAAAATTCAAATTATTTCTTAAAATGCCACATTAGCATAAATTAAATTATAGTCACTTTTAAAATTGAGTGAAATTAAAAATGCCCAAGGTAAAGTTTTATTTATAGGTAAGCACAGTAGTGACAACTTTTCTATCATACAAACAGTGGTAGCTTAAAATAATACATGGCCACATTATTCAGTTTTAGCTTTTTAAAGTAATATTTTAACTAGACATAATCTATTTTTAAGAAAATGACAAATTCTATATTCTATGCTATGAATGGGTGTTTATGATAAAATGCAAATTTGGGACCAAAGTATTCATTTTTTCTGTATTTTGACATGTGAAATTTAGATATGTATTTAGGTATGTAAGAAATAAGTCAATAAGCCAATATAACATTACAGGCACAATTTTTAGGTAAGATTAAATGGAGGACATGAAACTTGTTATCTCATATGATCAAAATCTATTGGTCTAAATATATAGAATCAAGCTCACAGTACCATTAGAAGGTATTTTATAGATAATTCTGTTTCAGTCCAGCATGTCACTAGGGTTACTGAGTCCCAGTGCAAGTTCATGGTGGAATGACAATATAATATTCAATATTGTATTTTACCCCAAGAAAGCATTTTTGTGTCTCTAAAGTTCAAGTGTGAGAAAATTCTGAATGAGGATAGAATTAATGTTATAAAGTGCAGCCCTTGTAATTTTCTTACTCTTGGTTCCAGAAATGTAGTGAGTGCCCTTGAGATTCCAACTGAAGTGGTTTCCAGTCCAGTGTATAAGAAGCTTAGAAGATTCCACTCAAACTTAACAAATAAGCGAAAAGCTGAACAAACTGAAAACTCAACTCTTCTTAAAATCTTAAGAGAAGTAAGGTCACAGAGCAAACTATTGTTTCCTCTCCCCAAAGAGAGACAAACAGAGAATACAAAGAATTCCAACTTACCTGATCAGAAATCTCCACAAAAATCCCTCTGGCACAGAAAATCTGAAGCTAATTGAAAATTGGTGGAAGCCCAATGTGAATAAATCTGAGAAATAAAAATACCAGGATGACCCAGATATCAAACACTCTCATACTTTCCTGAGTTTTATGTCACAGAATTCTAACTAGTTCTTACAGTAAATAAACAAGAGAAATGCCATCTTCCTCTGACAGAGGGAGAATAGAAACCATATTTACACCTGGACATTCTATTGTTTTTAAGTTAGTGTTCAGGAGAAACTACTTGACCAAAGACTAACTTTCTGGGGTTTTATCAGAGCTTAACTAACCTAGGATAGAGGGCTACCAACTCCAGCCTACATTAGCCTTCCAGAGAAGGAAAATACCCTTATCAACTCCACCATATTATAGTCATCCTGCCCCACCTACGGCGAAAGGGGACCTGAGACACACTTGTCAAGTTCACGGTCTGGAACAGGAGAATCCCTAAAAGGCTGAGACCTAATTATAGGACTACAGAATACTTCTGCTCTCCCCACAACTTACCCTTATATTACTAAAATCGTACTTATAGCTGCTAGTTTTACTTAGTACATCATCTCCAAATGCCAGACAAATATTATATAGCATACTAAATGGCAAAATAAACACCTACTCCCAGCTTGATGAATCATAATAACATCAGAACTCGACCCAGATGTAGTAGGGATATGGAATTTAAAAATATGATTAACAGGCTAAGGGCTCTAATGGAGAATGTAGATTGCATACAAAAACACATGGACACTATAAACTGAGATAATATTTTCAGAAAGAACCAAAAAGAAAACAGCAACCAAAAAGCTGTAGCAGAAATGAAGGATGCATTTAAAGGTTCAGGAACAATGGGACAACTACAAAAGCTATAACACATGCATAATGAGAATACCAGATTGAGAAGAGAAAGATAAAGGAACAAAATTGTTTAAATAATGACTGGAGAATTATTATCTGCCACATTAATATTTGACACCCAACCAAGAACTAGGAAGCACAGAGAAGAGCAAGCAGGATAAATGACAGAGAACAAGAAGTAGAAAAAATGCAAGTACATGTGCCCCCCCCACACACACACCACAAATACACATCCCTTCTGGGCAAATCAAATATAAATTAGAAAAATTTCTGATGAAGGTTGGAAAGAAAACCAACTTTCCTAGAGAGGAGTATTTGATTTAGGAAATGAATAAATATCAGTGAGTTTTAGAGATAGTATATTAGCAATGTGTTCTTGGGGAGAAAGAAAAGAGTCTCGGAATTATCCATGTCTTTAAAACATATTTACAGAAAGTAGAAGTAAAAGCAGGGAAAGGATTTGAAATGTGGTTGTGGGCACATAGTTTAAATTTCTCAATGTGCCCTCCAAGCAATTCTTCCCTTCTGGGAATAAGGGCCACTGTCACCTGTTATAATTGTATAAGCTGCTATTTGGTTAGGGAAGATTAATAAAGACAGAAATCTCAAGACCTCTCAGCTCTCTCGCCATCATGCCTGCTTCTGGGCTCGATTAGTCTTGGATGTTTACCTGAAGTCACCTGTCTCCTTTGGTCATGGGTTCTGGTCCCTTTATGCATCAAGTTTGTGTTGAGGAAGTCAACAAGCCAGGAAAGACTGAAAATGAAGAAAATATATAACTAGAAAATTCTGTGGCAACTTGCCCTTTCCTTTTATTGTCTGCCATTTTCTTCCAACATCAGGACCTAAATAACCACTGCTGCCCAACATTTTCTCAGCTTTTCATTTCTGTAATATCTTCAGAACTGAGACTAATGCACCTTTCTGTCTTGACTATGCTAACACTTACTTTCACTCTAGATCTGTGTAAAATGCTGTTTAGATAGATATACAATCATTTTAGATTTTGCATGCTTTCTAAATTATTTATTCAAATTAGAACATTAATCAAAAATTGTAAAGAATGATGCAAGGGTTATTGCGAGTTTTTATGTAAATTGCAAATGGTTAGAAAAAAACAATGTAGGCAAAATTACCTTACAGATGGCTAACAAAAGAGACTGGTTTATTAGATTATTCAAAAGAAAGAGGAAAATAAAAGGTGCTCTTGTAATTTAGATTTTTAAAGGTCTCACTTCTCCTTGGGACCGTGAATTTGTATATATTCAGGTTATCAAAGGAAAATAATGGCATCACACATTTTCTTGACACCTTGAAACAAACATCCATAATATAAGCCCTCCTAGAGGTCTCATATAATTTTAATACTAAATGATTTCATTTTGAAGCTCTTTCCATCACTAGCAACTATAGAGTTATAATTACAGAAGTTTTTATAAGGTTTACTGATCTTTTTTTAAATGAAGAATTGCAAATTATGTGTTAGTGCAGATATTTGAGATAAATTGCAATCATCTTAATGTGTATAGCTATTATTTGATTTTTAAAGCTAATTAATCTGTCACAAACATTTCTATACCCTACATTTTTCATTTCCTATTGTGAGTGGAAAATTTTATATCAAATGTTTATGCTTTAGACAGCTCAGTTGTCATTAAAATAGAAGATTGCTATTTTGAGTTTATAGAGGTCATTGCTGTGTGGGAAAAGTAATGCATATTTTGTTGAATTTTTGGTACATAATAGAAGAAAAACTTTTTTAAGCTGTCAGAATTGATTGTTCATTTTTGGTAGAGCAATAAATATGTGTTGGTTGAATAACAACTTGTGAAATAACAGAGTAATGAGCAGTCATCTAAAAGGCAAACTTTTTGATATGAGAATTACCTGCAGAGTAATAAACATCAAGTATGCTGATATATTTTTTGGTGTCAAATTTTCTAGACTACTTTTCTCATTTTAGCCCTGAAGGAAATGTCCAATCAAGTGTAATATTTGTCATCATACAAAAGGAGGTGTTTTAAAATGTGGATTTGTTGTCAGAAGCTGCTGGAATTCTGTCAGGAGTAAATTTGTATCTGTCCATTCCAGCTTGGGCTGGAGAGCAACCATAGTGATTGCAGGAGGATTGAACATTTCTTGATTGCAGGAGGATGAAATGGTCAAATAGGTAGAGAAAAGCAACAAGTGAAAAATAGAAGCAATAGCAAGATCAGCTGACCTCCTATTTTACTTCAAATTATGATGAGGATGTTGAGGGAAAATATTTACTATAGTTAGGTAATATATTCACAGTAAGTTATAGGAAAATATATAGAACATCAGAAGATTTTAGTCAAAAATTTTATTTATTTGAAGATTGTTGAACAACCATGTGCAAAATGTAGCTTAAGAACAACTGGAAAAAATAAAAAATTACACAGGTCAAGAGTAATTTTGCAAATGAAACTAATTGCTTTTCAATAAATATAAGCGATAATGTAGTAAGTGCATAGGATATGTAAATCTTCCTGGGAGTTTCAGGTTATAGATAAGTTGTTTCCTATAGAAAAGATACTAGAGTAAAATGAACAACTTAAGCCAGGTTTTCAAGGAGAAGTAGAATTTTAACTTACAGATCAGCTTAGTTATTTCCTTGTTGTTCGCATATCATTCCCAACACCACAGTTTAGACAAAAAGTTCATTTTGACTCACAGTTTGTAGAGATTTCAGTCTATAGCCAGTAGGCTTCAAGACAAGGTGACGTGCAGAGGGATATGGCAAAGAAGAAATAGCTCATGGCCTGGCTGTGGGAAGCAGACAGATCAAAGGAGGAAGAAGGGAGCTGTGCATTTCCGGGCCATGCCCCCAGTGAGCCACCTCCTCTGACCAGGCTTCACCTCCCAACAATACATTTAGCTATGAACTAATCAGTGGACTAATCCACTGATGAGTATCATGGCCCCATCACCTCCCCAAAGCCCCACATACGAGCACATGAGCTTTTCTGCAGACATCTAGATATAAACTATAACACATGTATCCCAAGAGAGGTAATAAATAGAAATTTGGAGTTTAGAAATTTGGAATATTAAAATGTCCTCAACTGTTGGTCTTATTCTATGATTATTTTTAAAAATAAGTTCTATTTTAGATACATATTCTGGAATTGTATATTTAACTTCCTTCTAGATATTTCTATCTGAAAGTCTTGGAATAATATAAGCATAATTGAACATATCTCCCTTGTCATCCTATTCTGACAATTGTATTTTGTGTCTCTGCTGTTATAACCTCTTAAGACCGAAAGCTCCAGGCTATCGTCAATAAATTTTCTGAACTATGAAAGCACTATATGATACTTTATACAAATTCTCTAGTTACCACCTCTAACACTTTCCTTAAACCTATCTTTTTCTTGCTTTTTTTCATAGATCTCTTCATTGTATTTTCACTTTATTTTTCTTGGATCCTGATTTTTGATTGCTTGTACTTGTGTAGTAACATTTTATCTGGCCTCCTTATGCACACTTTCTCCCTATACAAATGCAATATCTAAAACTAACCCCAGGAAACTCATTGTGCAATGGAAATGTGATTGGCATGTGCTTTCCCAGAAATTCAATAACTAGTATGTTATAAAATGTATAAAAAGACCTTTATTGCCTAATTTCAATCTGTATTCCCAGAATCATCATAATTTCAATCATGCTTTCTTAGAAATCTCCCCATGAGGAAAGACAATCTCACTCTAACAGCACATTAAACACATCTAAATCATAACACTTATCATATTGTTTGTAATTATTTGCTTGACTGCTCTCTCACTAAATAAAGGAAGCAGAATTTTATTTATCTTTGTACTAGCTGCAGTCTGAGAAGTAGTAGGACTTGTTAGGCACTTAATAATTGTGTTGAATTGATTAATGAATTATTCATCACTCTTAGAGTCTGCTTAATGCTCTTGAAATAAATGAAAGTAATTTCAAGGTTTTACCAACTCAGTTGTATTATAAATAAGCATTATAATATTACTATATCTGTGTAATATTATTTACCTGATTTGATTAAATCATTCTATTAGAAGTTTATTATTTTATTGCAGTATGTACACTGGATATTTCAACAGTGTCACGCAGACATTCATGTTAAAATAATGGTTCTTCAAGGACTAGAGAAATCTTCACAATTATGTTTAATCTCTCAGAGCTCCTTATACTTTACTGTGATACCACTTAAAAACAAATATAGCTGGGTATGGTGGTGCACACCAGTAGGGAGCACTTGGGAGGCTGAGGCAGGAGAATCCCTGCAAGTTCAAGGCCAGCCTGGGCTACATAGTGAGTTCAAGGCTAGCCTGAACTACATAGTGAGATCCTGTCTCAAAAAACAAAACAAAACAAAACAAAACAAAAAACCAAACAGACAAAAAATAAATACAGAGCTGACTTAACTAAGGCTCATTGACAGCGAATAGATGTTTTAAGGAAATAAAGTATATCAAATAAATTACTTTTATTTGAAGTAGTATTCTTATGTTAGTGATAGAGATATAGTCACAAATTCCACCAGGGAGCTGATTATGAATATTTTACTTATTATACCTGCAAATGTGTAGTGTGATGACAACTCTACTCTTTACTCATTTTTTCATATTTTCTTGTTAAACCACAGAAGAACTCTTATTGATTTGTAAATTCTAAAACTCTTTCTAATTCCAGTATTAGATTTTTCTGGTAATTTGTTAAATATAGGTGTGTCAAAAAATTTACTATTAATCATCTTTCTGTTTTCTCATTGGACATTTTCTCTTTGTGCTATCAGCTTTCCTTACAACCATGTACAGAAAACCCTGTCATTTATGTCCTCATTCTTGGATGTCAATCTGTGTTCTCTTATCCTAATTTTAGTCTACTTCTTGACCTCTATTCCCTAAAAGCTTTGAATTCAACTTGTCTCTACACACATCTTTGTATTTTCTACCACTGTCTATCCATTTGGTGGTATTTTGATTAATATGTTACCTTACATTTTGTAGTGAAGACTTTATAATTCAGAATTATTTTATATGCCCTTTTTCCCTCTCCCATCATAACAAAATGATCAGAAAATTGTGCAAATTTTATGTTCAAATACTCTAATATAGTAAGCTATCTTTAGTGGCACATAATATCAGACATGATACAGTTGATTGTGTTTTCTATTAATGTTGAGACAGCACAAATCACTCTAGTTACTGTAATAAAATTTTATAGCATTTGCAAAACTTAAAAAAATTGAAACATTAGAGTTGATGTAAAATTCCTGAATGGATATGAGTAAATAAGCTAAATATTTAAAGAAAATAATATTTTAATCAAGCAGAGAAAGAAAAAATTTAAAACACATATGCTATTGTCAAAATTAGCTAGACTATTATCTCACAGCTCCCACCATACGTAAAGTTAAATTTCACAGACATTGCAATTTTGAGTGTTATATCAAAACATTAGAAAATAGTAGGTGAATATTTGTGTAATATGCTGCAAATGTTTCCAAATAAGAGACCAAATCTAGAAAACATAAAAGAAATATTAAGCATTTGGCAGTAAGAATTTATTAGCAAAACATACAAGTTAAAAGGCAAACTGTTCTTTGGATAAAAACTTTCAAAACAGAAAAAGATAATTAATATTTCTAATACAGTCTAGAGACATATATCAAATAAAAAAGATAGAAAATTACAAGTAGTGATTTAAAGAAAAACTAAATGAATTATATTTATACATATCATTCAGTGCAAGTTACTCCTCTCAACTTAGTATTGATATGTACAGTGTTATTTGTTCTTGAATCTATATTTTGCATTATTATAAAATTTTACTGTATTCTTAAAGTATTTTCACTAATTTCATTTCTATCTGTTGATATTCTATGATTTACATTTTATTAGTAACTTGTGATGTTGAGCAATATGATTCTTTCAATTAATAAGTAGTATAATTTATTTTTTCTTTATTATAAAATAAATTTCATTTGAGTTAATTAATGTTTATTTTTATTTTATGGAGTGCTTTCCATGGAATTAGAGGGCATACTTTAAGAATTTGACTTACAGACTCCTTTTTAAGTGTGTTTGCTTTGTTTTCATCCTCTTTTTGGATTTAGCTTTTCCTCTCTCAAGATTTTTTTTTTTATCTCTTTCTCCTACTCCAGTGTAGATTTACTTTTATAATAAAAGTAAGGCGCTCTTTGTTTATAATTATACTGGATTTCTTGAATTCTGATACTAATCCAATGTTATGATTGGTTTAGTTCCACCTCAAATAGTTATCATTGTGTCTTATCTGTTCAGCCATATGCTGAAGTTTCAGTAACTTTTGGCAACTCTTCCAAGTCTCCTTTCATAAACAGCTCTTTCTGTTACTGATCCAAGTTCAAATCTTTTATTTTAAATAAGGCAGTTTAGTATGTGCCAACCAAGAACAGCTCAACTTCTGACTGCTCATTTTATCTTTGCATTTCTCTTCTGTTTCTGATTGATACCAATATGTATATTTATTTCTAATGGTCTGCCATTTGTGCATTCTTTTCTGTTTTCTCCAGTAGTGCTACATATTAAAGCATAAGGTATGTATGAGATAATTCTGCTTCACAAACCTCTATATAACTCCTTTTTTTGAGAATTTAAAAACTGTTTTTATAATAAAAAGAAAAAATTGAATCAAGAAATGACATTTGTGTTTCTGTGTGGTGTGTGTGTGTGTGTGTGTGTGTGTGTGTGTGAAAAGATGGATGGATAAGTTTATCCCAATGTAAAACAGTTGCTAGATCAAGAAATTCACTAGTGATTTTTCTAAGACAAATTTTGATGCTATTCTGAAAACATCCACTAATGCTAGAACTTTTTCTTTTTTATAGTTTATACCACATATTAACAGATAAATTATGATTTGCTTCCTGGATTGCTGATTGGATGAAATGTTTACATTAGGGGTTTAGATTTACTAAATTATCCTACAAATATGCTGGTGAGAGTCAGTTCCTGGTTTAATTGAGATGTTAGCTGCTCTGACCACAGTGTACGTACTTACTCCCAAATATAGACTGTATTCTGCGAGTGTTTCCATTTAGACCAAGACTCTGAAAGACAATTCATCCTCATACGACAAAATGTTGCGGTCAATGCTTCTAGGTACTTTCCCAAAAGAGTTAAACATATCATAACACAATGATACCTGCACTCCTGTTTATAACAGCATAGCTCACAAGAGTTAAATCTTGGAAAAAGTCTATATGTATATCAACAGATGAATAGATAAAGAAAATGTGAAATACAATATACATGTATATATTACTTTTCCATATTTTTGTAGAAAAATAGTTGTACCTTGAGATCATAATGTTAAGTGAAATAAATCAGACACAAAAGCTTAAATATGACATGACTTCTCTTATATGAGACACACAAAGAATAAATAATTTTAAAACACAAAATAAGATAAAAAGAAACAGGGAGAAAGATCTTTTGCACACAGGAAGGAGATCTAGAGATAGATGAAGGGAGATGCAGAAGAGGAGAAGGGGAATAAAAAGAATTAAGTGGTAAGTAATGTATCTTCTCTAAGAAGAATGTAAATATTATGTACTGCAAACATGTGCTAATAAAAATAGAAGATAAAAGATATTACTTTGTCATTACTATGAATATAAGAAATATATATCCATTAGAATAGAAACATATCCTAATATTTCTAAACAATTCAATTTAAAATGATTTTAAGCTAATATTGTCAGTTTTATTGAGGTATGCTTAATATACAAAACTGCACATATTTAATGTATAAAATATCATGAGTTTGGATGTATTCATAATCTTGTGACACCATTACCACAGTGAAGGAATAAATACATCTATTACCTCTAAAAGTTTTCTGTATCACTTTGCTTTAGTTTTGGAATAGGAACACTTAACATAAAATATATACTACTAAAATTTTTTAAGTACACGAAACTATTGTGTTAGTCAGCCTTTCATGAGTATAAAATGATATCTGATATAATGCATACAACCTGATATAATACAATACATTTATAAAGAGCAAAGGTTATCAGATATAGTGGCACATTCTTGTAATCCCTGCACTCTAGAAGGAGGAGGCAGGAAGATCACAAATTCAAACCGAACACAGGCAATTTAAGGACTTAATGAGGTTTTATCTAAAGTTAATTTATAAAAAGGTGCAGATATATCAGTCTATGTTCAGTTGGTTTGTTTATTTGGGCCTATGGTGTTACATCACAGTGGCAGTATGTAACAGAGTGAAACCAGTCACCTCATGGCTGGCAAATAAAAAAGAACAGCTTCATCTGACTGTCCCTTTCAAGAGAACACCTCCGAAGACCTGCATACCTCCCATTAGGCCTGGTCACCAGGTTTCCATCACCTCTCCAAACTGAAGACCAAGCCTCCAGCATATGGGCTTTGAGGGATTGGTCACAATCCAAACTGTAGCTATCATAGTGTTAACTGGACACTATATTATTTGTAGAAACTATTTATCTTGTAACTTATACCCACTAAACATCAACTCTTCAATTCTTCCTCCTCATCTTCAAGCAATCACCATTGCATTTCCTGCGTCTAGAATGTTAGATACCTCTGTTGGTGTTGAGAGTCTGAAGGGGGGTTTTTTCATGTGAGAGTCCCAAAGGAAAGAAAGTGTGTGGGGCAGACATCAGCAACAAGCAGCAGCAGTGAAGCTTCTTTATTTTCTCAGCAGTTATAGTATCTATTACCACATACAGAGGCATACTGAAAAACACCAGCTGTGTGACCTTGTATGACTATACTACACATGCCTGGTTGATTTATGGTTATATAAGTAAGCCCGTTGTGCACCTGCACTAACAATAAGGTCGTGTCCTCCAGGAGTACTCAGATGCCCAGGCTTTGACTGACATAGCTCACAACAGCTCCAACAAACTACTATACTTCTCGTGCAGTATCTGTCCTTCAGGGAAAAAATATTTCTTTTAGTATAATGTCTTCCAGGTCCATCTATGTTGTCCCAAATAGTAAGCTTTCCTTTATCATGCTGAACAATTTTCTATTGCAGGTACATAGCCCCTTTTTTTTACTCATTGACTTGTGGATGTGTGTGTGTTTATTTCTTACCTCTCTATCTTGTTCCACTAGTCTATACATATCTTTATACCCATATTTTGTTTCAATTATAGTAGAATTTTTAAGTTAGAAGATGTGGTGTTTAATCATTGTTCTGCATTCTAAAGTTCCCTTTGGCTGTGCTAGATTTTTGTTTTCCTTTTGAATTTTAGATCGGTTTGCTATTTGTATAAGAAATGTCATTAGTACTTTGATAAGAATAGCACTGAATCCCTAGTCATTTTGAGGAAACATGTATTTTTTGTTGTTTTTGGGGGGGGTGATACTGGGGATCGAACTCAGGACCTTGTGCTTTCAGGGCAGGTGGTGGCACCACTGTGCTAAATCTCTGGCCCATAATTATGTATATTTTAACAGTTTTAAATATTCCAATCCATGAACACAGGCTGTCTTTCCATTTTTTGTCTTTAATTTATATCATCATCAATGTATTGTAGTTTTTATTGGACAACTCTTTCATGTCTTTGGTTTAGTTTATTGCTATGTTGCCACAGCCTGCGTGGTTGAAGGGTCCACAGAGAGAGAACAATGGGGGATTAAGGAAAGACAGAGATACAAAAATCTGAGGCCAGATGGAGCCTTCCTCCTGATGGGAGAAAAGGATTGCCTGGGAACTGCAGCATGCTTATTTATAGTGGTAGTGATAAGGTAAGTGCAGGGGGAGGAGAAAGGGGCTTGTCTGTAACTGGAAAAGGGAGACTAGCTAAGGTCTGCAGAATATCATGCTTTGATGGTTTTATGCGGAACGGATGGCAAGGAAGGCACATCTACAGTGCAGTGCTCCCAGCACTATGTGTTCTATTCTTTTTTGATGCTATTACAAAGAGGGTTGGTTTCTTAATCATCAATTAATATGACATGTCACATTAAAAAATAAAAGATAAATGTCACATGATAAATTCAACAGATTTAGAAGCAGCATTTGACAAAATTCAATGAACTTGTGATAAAAAATACTCAACAGGTGATATATTACAGTGCAAAATTATTCAACAGTGAAAAATTAAAGTTTTTAAAGAGATCATTAAAAAGATAATGATGCCATTTCTATTCAACCTAGTCCTAAAAGTCTAAAAGAGAGCAAGAAAATAAGAAAGAAATGAAAATAAAAAGCATCTAAACTGGGGAGGAAGAAGTCAAAATCTCTGCAGGTGAAAAGTTCCTGTACATAGTAAATGCAAAAGATAAATCAAAAACACTTTTACAATAAACAAGTTCAATATAGTTTTAAAGTATAAAACTCACTTATTGAAAACAGTTGTGATATTTTAAGCTTACTCTGTTACAAACGTTGCTTTTATTCATTCTATTTTTCACAATAAATATTTCATTTCAAATAACCATTTTTTTCTGTTTAAAAACCAATTTGTAACAAGACAAAAATATTTTTTTCTAACACAGTAGGTTGAAACAAGCATTGGCACCATCTTTAACTGTTTTGCACCTAACATTAATTAAGCTTCACAACAAAAGCTAATAAATACATATATCCTTGAGAAGATTGCTCAGTTTAAAATTTATGAAGCTAATCATGAATTTTATATTTGTTCGTAGACTTCCAACAGTCTGATGGTAACTATTTCCTTCCTTAGGAAACCACTCATTATTTCTTTCCAAATACAAATTTCCCACTGAATTTAAGGAGTTTAATCCCACCTTTAGATCTTTTTTGTAATATAGGAACCCTGATTAACAATATTTGGTGTGATTATCATTCCATATTACCATCTTCCTAAATATTTGTTTCTATTTATTGAAGTATAATATATATAGAATACATTTTTGAAGATTTTTAAAATCTTCAGTTTGAGCAAAGATTTGAGCAATGTGTCTAATTTGAGCAAATGTATCCGATGTACAAACTGGATTACTGCAGGACAAAAGAGATAAAAAGAATGCCTCACACACCACATTCCAGTGTACCTTTTCCTCTCCAAAGCCAATCACTGTTCTTGTTTTATCTCCATAAGCTAGTTCTGGAATCAAATAGCATATACTACTCTGTGCTAGGGTCCATTCATGAAAACAATGCTACTTAAACCTATCCATGTTCTATTGTTAGTAGCTTGTCACTTTTTGTGTCTGAGAAGCTTTCAATGATATATTTAGTAAGAAGAATCAGAGATAGCCATCATGGAATAAGGTGATATTTGGACAAAGAAAATGGATCCAGAAGCATAAGTAGTAATTTTGGAGTTAATATATGTTTCTATATAAATATATAGTTTTTTCCTAATAATAAAGGCATATATTAATCAGTAGATAAAAATTCTGCTCTTAATTTAACTTTTTAAAAAAAAATTAGTCTATAGTCTTTTCTTAAGAGCCAAATTAATTATCTGATTATATAGTCACATATAAACTATGATACTACTTGTTTGACATGAGGTATGATTGAAATATAAAGTATATATTCAAAATTTTACAATTTATTTATGTAAAAAATATATTGCCATTAATCCCCCACAAATTATTCTCTCTCAATTCAGACATAGTTAGCTCATTGTTCTTGCTACTTTCTGAAGCGGTTTAGGAAGCCCTCCCTTTTGAGTGTCTTTAGGAGCTGGAATAAAAAAATGCAGTGAAGGCTGCCACCAAGTTCCATCTAACATAAAAACTGACTTGTAAAAACATTATGGTGTGTTCTCATTCACCCTCTTCACCAGATCTGGTACTGTATGACTTCTGCCTCTTCCCTGTGTCAAAATGACCTTGAAAGTTAAACATTTTGAATTGATTCAGGACATCGAGACAGCCACGTCTTAACTAAAGACATTCACAAAAGATGCCTTTGCAAAACTGCTTTAGAAAGTGGCCACAATGATGGAATAAGTATTTTCGAAGAAGATGCAATATTTTGAGGGTGATTAATGCCAATAAATCTTTTTATTAGTACATGTTCACAGTACATGATGTTTATGTTCCTCTTGTGGTGTTGGTACATATACATAACACATCTTAATCCTTTTTGTTTTGTCCATTTCATTCCCATCCTTTATGGTCCTTCCATCTTTTGATCACCTTTCTATTTGAGAAAGATCTATCTCTCTACTTTCTATTATCTATCTTTGATTTTGCTCTTTATTTATAGAATGTTTTTATCAGTAGGAGAAACCATGTGATATTTATGCTTGTATGCCTAATTTATTTCACTTAATGTTACAGTCTCAAGGTGCATCCATTTTCCTACAAACAATTCAAGTTTATCTTTCTTTATGGCAGAATAGTACTCCATTGTGTATAAATACCATATTTTCTTTATCCATTCATCTGTTGATGGACATATAGGATTCTTCCAAGAGTTAGCTATTATGAATGTGCTGATATAAACATCCACATGCATGTATTGCTGTAATATGATATTTTTAATGTTTTGGGGAAGATACCAATAAGTGGGTCTTTTGTTGTGATATTATTTTAAAAATAATTATAGTAAAACATTTTTAGGGCAAAAGGGAAGAGGGAGGGGTAGGGGAAAGGAAAGAAGGGAAAGGAGTTAATATGAGAAAATGAAAAAATGGAAACAAAGTCTTTGTAAATAGGGAGGGATGGAGGGGTTAAAGGGAGGGCAGAAGAATGGGGAAAAAATAAGAACCAAGAGAGATTATGTAAAGGTGCAAATTTCCAATGATGAATGTCATTATGTTGTATACCTAAAATGTACCAAGAAAATTTTTTTAAAAAGTATTTTTGATCACATGAGGTATTTACATTGAAGTTTGAGGCTCTCTTAGCAGCGCACACAGTATGTGTATATTATCATTTTAATTTTTATATGTTTCAACTAAGCTTTTACCTCTACATTCTTTAGTAACTATTTGTTTTCTACTTTTGGAATTGTCAACAGTGTAACGCCTAGTTAGACTTAATTTGCTTTTTCCCTTTTCCAAATGTTTTTGTGGTGATATTTTGTTGTTTCCATGTCATTAATGTATATTTATCATTTTGTAGTAATTTTTAAATTTTACTGTTTTTAATATCTGTTTTTAATTGAGAAAAGTCTAAGCCCTTTCAAAGAACCTAATCAACATTTGATTTATATTTCTAATTTTAATATTTGAGGAATAAAATATTAAATTTCACTAGTAAGAGATTTAAATCCTTAATGTTTGTGATCTGATGGCTTAACTTCATTTTCTTCAGGTAGTTGAACCATACAAAATTAATAAAATTAAAACTATGTATTCCTTAAAAGTTTATTTTGGTACAATTATATTTCTGATCTTGATTGGTATTGGCACTTCAATTCAATTGCAGCCCTTATTATTCACTATTGCACATCCTAAATATATTTGAAGTGTTTTACAGTATTTACTTATAGTCTTTGAATCACATTTCACAGGCAAAGGAGAGAGAGGAAGGGAGAGAGAGAAAGAACAGTTAGAAGATATTTATTGATGTTTCTTAATTATAAAATAGAAAAATAAGAAAGTATAAATTTATTCTTTCATCCAGAAAACTTAAATACAATTTCCAAAGTTTTCTAGTCATAGCACTGACTGAATATTACAGCTTGGCTAATGAAGAATGGAAATGGAGATAAAAATTGAGGGGAAAATTTCAAACATTAAACTTTGTAAAATTAACTATGATTTCACAGAAAATCATACACTAAATTTTTAAAGAAAGCCCCTTATACTCAACAAAAAGTAATAAATATTGCTTGGTTTCATTTGCTGGTAATTGGGTAAATAGGGAGAATATTTTGTAGTGCATCTCAGCTACTTCTAAATATGCATAAGCAAAATGACAATGGGATGATATATCTTTCTCTTACATTAATATATTTTATCTTTT
>NW_004624791.1:6751344-6795859 GCF_000247695.1 Heterocephalus glaber
GATCCTCTGGCTTTCTGCTGGGGCTGTTGTATAACCTGTTGTAAACCTTTTTCTTTCTTTTTTTATTAAATTATTTTATTGCTACATTGTAGGTATACAACACAATTACATTTCTCATTGGGAATTGTACCTTTACATAATGAATCTTGGTTCTCATTTTTTCCCCATTCCTAGCCCTCCCTTCACACCTTCCACCCTTCCCTATTTACAAAGACTTTATTTCCATTTTTTCCATTTATATCTTTTTATTTTACATATTTTTAAAAATTAATTTATGTATTTTTTTGGATAAAAGGACTTACTTCAGTCTCTTTCTTATACTTTCTGCAGTTGCAAGACATTCTTTTACCTCTAGATATATTTTATCCATTGGGTTAATTCATGTTTGAATAGATTTTTATTGGATTTAGTGTTCATTTTGAATAATACTTTGAAATAACTCTTTTTCACTAGAATAAATGTCCGTCATATATTTGTAGACCAAAGCTGTTTTTACTATAATTTATACATACAGATTCAGTGTATCATTATTTATCAGGTTTTCAAAATATTCCAGAAGTCTCAAATGTTACAGAAATGTATTTGCAATAATTCTATCTACAAGTGGTTAGAGTAGTAAAATTATTTCCCTAGGATATTAGATGTAATATTAAAAATAGATAATGATAGCACTTAGATAATTCAAAGAACTTACAGGGAACTGATTTTGGTTATAAATATGTTAAGGTACATGAGTATATTTCATCATATTTCTTTGTTTTGAATTACTCAGCTTTGGGATGGTTCTTTTTAAAAACAATCAACTTGATAATGTGTTATAAAAACAAACTCTATACTTTCTTTCAGATGGTCCACTGTTTAAAACTACTCAGTTTTTCTCCATGACAGCGTTATTACAAATATTCAATTTCACTGCAATTACTCTTTTCAGGGCTTTTTATAGTCCTATCTTTATCTCCAGTTTAGATAAATGAATTAAATTTATATTCCAAAGAATGTAAAAACTTATGCTTATTTTATCTGGTATATATGACTCAAACTGTTTTATGGTGATTATTAACTGTAACAAAAATATACAGAAGTTTATCCTTTTAGCAATTGTTTTGGAAAATAACTTTTCTCCCTTATTCTGATGCACTCCTCTTTCTTATAATGGCTAGAGGTGGCCTCATTTACTCAGAACGTGATTAAGTAATCATGTCATTACTAAAACTATTTAATTTGTGTACATAATATATATAAGTATATTCATGTATGAATTCATTTTATGTATAAAGAGAAAAATATGAATATTAAACAAAAAAATAACAAATTTAACATTTTCAGATCATTAATGTATCAGCCATCACTACTTTTCCTTTAACTTTTTATTAGCCTAGCTTCATACATCTATAGGTTAAGGTCAGTCTCTACAATTTGTTTGCTTTTTTAAAACTTCACATAGAAAATGATTATATGTCTTTTTAAAATCTAGGGGTTTATTTTGATTATTTTCTCTCTTCACCTGGAACTTGTAATCCTCCTGACTCAGCACTCCACATAGCTGGGAATACCATCCTGTGCCATTGTTTCCAACCTATTACTTATTTATGAGAATACAAAATTGGGCTAATATGACTTTTGAGACCAAATTATTTGTTTCTCATTGGTGTAATATTTTGGTATGCATTCAAATCTAGTGCTGGACATGGCAGAGAATGCTTGTAATCCCAGCACTCTGGAAGGCTGAGGGAGGAGGGTCACAGGTTCAAACCTAACCTGGGCAACTTAGCAACTTAGTGAGATCCAGTCTCACAATAAAAATAAATAAAAAGTAGATAAATAAATACATATTTATTAATTTTTAAAAAGGGGCTGAGGATAAATCTCAGTGTGAAGTCCCTAACTTCAATTCCTAGTACCATTAACAAATAAGCTAATTGGCCTGTTCTTATTTCAAATTATTGGCAAAAGCAAGATTTTTTTTTGCCCAGTGTTCATTCTTCAAAATACTGTGTCCTTTAAGTAATTTTTGATGTTTCATGGTCTGCTTGCTTCAGCTGGTACAGAATCTCAGCCTCTGTGTAATTTAGACTGCTAAGTCCTTTACGATAATGAAAGACAGACAAGTGAGAAAAATACTGTAGTGAACTAACACTGTTGGAATACTGTCTGGCGATTTTTCTTTCAGTGATGGAAGCTTCTAATTTATCAATTACCAATGAAGATAGATAACCACCAATCAACATTCAACACTTTATTTACAGAAGCTTTGTTTCCATTTTTTTCCTACTTGTCTCATTTTTTTCTTGCCTTTCTTTCCTTTCTCCCATCCCCTTCCTACTTCCCATTCCCATTTGAACATTTTCTTCCTCTTTCACATTATCTATTATACATTTTTGTCTTCATTTACACTTTCAATTTCTTATACCAGAGAAACAATGTGGTATTTGCACGTGTGTCTGATTTATTCCACTTATGAGTATGGTATCAAGGTGCAACCATTTAGCTGTAAATATCCCAAGTTTATCTTTCTTATGGCTAAGTAGTACTCCATTTTATTTATTTATTTATTTTTTTGGTATCCAGGATCGAACTCGGGTCCTTCCGCTTGTGAGGCAGATGGTGGAACCACCGAGCTAAACCCCTGGCCCCTTCATTTTATTTTTAAAAATCCACATCTTCTTTATCATTCATCCATTGATGAGCATTTGGGTTGCTTCCAAGATTTAGTTGTTACGTATTGTGCAGCTATAAACATGGGTGTGTATATATTGCTGTGGTATGATGATATTAATTCTTTTGGAAAGATACCAAAAAGAGGAATAGCTGTGTCAATTGGAACCTCTAGTTTTAGTTTTTTTTAGGAATCTCCACCCTTTTTTCCACAAATGGTTACACCAGTCTACACTTCCACCAACAGAGAAGGGTTCCTTCTTCTCTACAGCCTCACCAGCATTTGTTATTGATTGATTTCTTGATAGCTAGCCATTCTTTCTGGAGTGAGATAGAATCTCACTGTTGTTTTAATTTGCATCTCATGAATTTCCAGTGAAATTGAACATTTTTTCATTGTATTTATTTGCTGTTTTACCTTCTTCATCTGAGAAGTGCATATTCATCACAGATGCCCATTTTTGGATTGAGTATTTAAATTTGGAGAGTCAGATTTTTTTGAGTTCTTTATATATTCTAGATAGTAGTACTTTGTCTGAGGCACAGCTGTAATAATTTTTTCCCACATGGTGGTTTACCTCTTCACTCTGTTGGTGTTTTCCTTTGTTGGGCAAAAGCTTTTTTTCTGTACCAGAGATCAAATTTGGGACCTTGTTCTTGGGAGGCAAGTGGAACCACTGAGCTAAATCACAGGAGCAAAAGCTTTTTAATAAGATGATATTCCAGTTGTTGATTCTTTGTGCTAGTTCCCATCTGACTGAGGTTTTGTTCATAAAGTCTTTACCTATGCTGAGGGTTCTACCTTCGAGAGTTCTACCTAACCTATCTTCCAGCAGAGTATTTCTGTTTTAATATTTAGATCTTTGATCCAATTTGATTTTAGTTTTGTGCATGGTGAAAGATATGAATCTAGTTTTAGTCTTTCACAAGTTGAAACCCAGCTTTTCCAGCACCAAAGAGGCTATCTTTCCTCCAGTGAAGATGTTTGGCTCTTTTGTCAAAAGTGGCTGAGTATGTCTGGAGATGTTCTGCATCTTCTACTCTGTTTCTTTGATTCTCAGATCTGTTTTTTTGTTTGTTTTGTTTGTTTGTTTGTTTGTTTGTTTTGGCAGTACCTTGCTGTTTTTATCACAATAGCTTTGTAGTATAGTTCCAAATTAGTGATTATGATACCCCCTGCCTTGCATTTGTTGCCTAGAATTGCCTTTGTTATTCTAGATCTCTTCTGGTTCCAAATGAATTTTTAGGATTGTTTTCTCTAATTCTGTGAGATATGCTATTGAAATTTTTATTTGTGTTACATTGAATCTGTATAACATTTTTGGAAGTATGGCCATTTTCACTATATTGATTCTTCTTACCTAAGAACAAGGGATATCTTTCCATTTTATGATATTCTCAATCTTTTTTCAGAGTATTGTAGTTTTCAATGTAAATGTCTTTTACTTCCTTCATTAGATTGAGTCCTAGGCATTTCTTTTTTTCTTTTTTTTGGGGGGGGGGATGCTATTGTGGAAGATAGTTGTTCCCCAATTCCTCTCTCAGTGACTCTGCTATTCGTGTACAGGCAGGCTATTGATTTTTGTGTGTTGACCTTGTATCCAGCATTGCTACTGAATTTGGTTATTAAGTGTAGAAGTTTTTTGGTGGAGCTTTTGGGGTCTTCTATGTAGAGTATCATGTCATTAACAAACAGTGTCAACACATCTTCATTTCCTACCCTTATTCCTTTTATTTCTTTCTCTTGTCTAATGGTTGTGACTAATATTTCCAGAACTATATTGAACAAGAATGGTGATAGTGGACATCCTTGTCTTGTTCCTGATTTTACAGTGAAAGTTTTCAGATTTTACCCATTTAGTATAATGTTGGCTGTCGGTTTGTCAGATGGCATTTTTTCAGTTTGAGATAAAGAGCATCTATTCCAATGTTCAAGTCACTTTTTCTGCATCAGTTGAGAAGATCATATGTGTTTTGTCCTTGACTCTGATAATATAATGTATTACACTTATTGATCTGCATTTGTTAAACTATCCTTGCATCCCTGGGATGAGTCTCACTTGGTCAGGGTGTATAAACTTCTTGATCATCTGCTGCATTCTCTTTGTCAGTATCTTACTGAGGATTCTTGTGTCTGTATTCATTAGGGAGATAAGCCTGCAGTTCTCTTTTTTAGTTGGATCCTTCTCTGGTTTTGGAATAAAGGTAATGGTTGCTTCTAAAAATAAATTTGGAAGTATTGCTTCCCTTTCAATTTCATTAACATTTAAGAAGTAGCAGCATTAGGTCTTCTCTAAATATCTTGTAGAATCCAGCAGTGAAGCCATCATGGCCTGACCTTTTCTTTGTTTTTAAGTTTTTAATTACATTTTCAATTTCACTGACTAATATTGGGTTGTCTAGAATTTTTACATCTTCTTGGTTCAGCTTTGATAGTTTGTATGTATCTAGGAATCTGTCCATTTCTTCTGTGTTTTCCATCTTATTAAAATATATATTCTCAAAGTAGGTATTGATGATCCTCTGGATTTCTGAAAAATATGTTGTGATTTCACCCTTTTCATTCCTAATTGCATGGATTTGAGCCATTTCTTTTATATATATATATGTATATAAAACATATATATGTATATATGTATATAAAACATATATATGTATATATATATATGTTTGACTAAAGGTTTGTCAATTTATTTAATTTTTCACAGAAATAACGCTTCGATTTGTTGACTTTTTTATCATTCTTTTAGTCTCTGTTCCATTAATTTCTGCTTTAATCTTTATAATTTCCCCTCTTGTATGAGCTTTGGGTTTGACTTCCTCTTCTTTTTCTAGAAGCTTGAGGTTCAGCATTAGGTTGTTCATTTCAGCTTGATCTGTTTTCCTACTATGGTCATTCACTGCTATGAATATTTCTTGTAGGACTCCTTTCACTGTGTCCCATAAATTGTGGTATGTTTTACTGGCATTATTATTTAATTGTAGAAACTGTCTAATTTCTTCTTTAATTTCATCTGTGACTCATTGTTTGTTTGGGAGGGTGTTATTTAATTTCCATGTATTTATGAAGTCCTTGTAGTTTCTTTACCTATTAGTCTACACTTCCATCACACTATGGTCTGATAATACACATGGGATAACTTCAATTTCTTTGCATTTACTTAAGCATGTTCTATGAGCTAGCACATGGTCTATTTTGGAGAATATACCATGTGTAGCTAAGAAGAATGTTTATTCTGATGTTGTGGGGAGGAACACTTTGAATACATCAATTAAGTCCATTTGTTCAAAAGTTTGGTTTAGTTTTAATATTTCATTGTTGATTTTTTTGTCTAATTGATCTGTCTATTTTTGACAGTGGGGTATTGAGGTCCCCTACTACAACTGTTTTAGTGCTTATTTGATTTTTCATGTCTGTTAATATTTGTTTTGTATAGTTGGGTGCACTAGTATTTGGGACGTATATATTTATGATTGTCATCTCTTCCTTTTGGATTGTTCCCTTTACAAAGATGTATTGACATTCTTTTCTTTAGTAATTAGTCTTGGCATGAAATCTACTTTGTCTGAAAATAGAATAACTACTCCTGACTTTTTCTGGGTTCCTGTTGAATGGAGTATTGTTTTCCATCCTTTGGCTTTCAGTGTATGAATTTCTTTTTTTAATTTAATATGTTTCTTTTATGTAGCATATTGTTGGATTTTGCTTCTTGATCCATTCTGCCAGTCGGTTTCTTTCGATTGGTGAATTGAGACCATTAACATTGATAATTATAACTGATATGTGTTGCTTATCCTTGTCATGTTATTTTCCTGTTGTTGGCTCCCTTTTTTCCCCCATTTAATTTATTCCCTTGACTGATTCATTCTGCTGGGTTTATGGAGTTGTGACCTTCATTATCTCTTTTATCTTTCAGAGCATTTTGGAGTGCTGGTTCCTCAGGTGTTCTTTGTCATGGAAATATCTTATTTCTCCACCCATTTTGAAAGATAGTTTCCTGGGATTCATCAATCTGGGTTGAAAGCTGTTTTCTTTTAGGGCTGGATATACTTCAGGCTTTTCCTGAATTGAGGATTTGTTTTGTGTAGTCTGCTATGATTCTGATGGGCTTTCCTTTATATGTTATTTGTTTCTTTTCTCTGACAACTTTTAATACTTTATTCTTGCATTGGATTTCTGGAATCTTGACTATTATATGTCTAGGTGTAGTTTTATTTACGGTGGCGAATTTGGGTTCTATATGCCTCACTTACCTTTATGTCAAATTCTTTTTCCACGTTTGGGAAAATTTTCTTTGATTAGTTCAGTGAACAGTTTATTTATGTCTTTTGCTCTGTCTTCTACCTTTTCATTTACTCCGATCAATCTTAAGTTATTCTTCTTTGCATCATCTAGTAGCTGTTGGATTTATTTTCCTTAGTCCCTTGCTATTTTTAAGAAATCTTTCTTTTCATGTTTGTTAACCATAATCCTGTCTTTTTTTTTTGGTACCGGGGATCAAACTTGGGACCTTGCACTTGCGAGGCAGGCGCTAGAACCACTGAGCTAAATCCCTGGCCCCATAATCCTGCCTTTTATATCTATCATTCTGTCCTCACATTTGCTCATCTACTGTGGATACTTTCAATGGAAATTTTAATCTCTTGGATATCTGCTTAGATGTGTTTCATGTATTCCATTTCTTTCCCTTTTCTAAGCATTGATGATTTCCATCATTTTCCAAACTCCTGTATTTTTTTGTTATCTGTACATGCTCTAGAGTCACTAATCATGTCTTTCATTATGGTTACCATCTCTTAGTTATCTGAGAAATTATTTTCAATTTGATTTTTTTGTGGAGCCTCTTTTATCTGCCTTGTTACTTCCAGTGTTACCACTTCAGGCGTTCATGTGGATGATGTTTGGTTTGTTTCACCTCATTGCTCCCTGGGTTTGGCATTGGAAAGCTGGAAAGCTGGGTTTGCATCTTTTTTAAGTGTCTTCTCATTTCTACTTTTTAATTGTTTTTTATTTAATTAATAGGTTGGGACTTGTAGATTGCTTATGGTGAGTATCTATTGCTCATATTTAGAACCCTTAGAAAATGACTACTTCTCAGAGGTGTCTTACAGGCATTGCTAGCTTTTAGGTTTTGAGTCTGTTGCAAGATCCTCTTCAGTTTATTGGGGATGAGAAGTTGCTGTCTACTTGGCCTAGCCTCTGGTTCTTTGGCACTGACCTATAACATTTTTAATGACATTTAGACAATCTCAGTCTTGGTATACCAGAAAGAATGACTGATTAGAACAATTATGTCACCTTGGCTGAAATAGTACAATCAGCATGAGCAACAGGATCAAATGCAACCTAGAAAATGACAAAATGTGGTAACTACTAATTTGCCACCTTTAACTGTATGAACTAGATTTGTAGTAATATAAGAAAATTTAAAACAATCCAGAAGGACATTTTCAGTAAATAACCCCTCAATATACTGAATTTATCCTTCAGGAAGAAAATTTAAAAGGAGTTGGCAGGGAAAATAGTGAACTAGAAGAAGAGAAAAAGATTAGAAGTAAGGCTAGAGGAGAAAAGAAGATCATGCATGGGCCGAGGATTTAGCTCAGTGGTTTCGCCGCCTGCTGCGCAAGCACAAGGACCCAAGTTCGATCCCCAGTACCAAAAAAAAAAAAAAAAAAAAAGAAGATCATGCAAGTTTTGGAAAACTGGTGAAGAAGACAGGAGAGAAAGAGAGAAGGAAGAAATAAAAACAAGAAAAGAATAAAACAACAATAAGAAAACTAGAAACTGTATTCACATTCCTATAAAAATAAGAACAATCGAGAAAACAAAACAAAAATAGAAACAAGAAAGGAGAGAAATGAGAAAAGAAGAAAAAAATGTTCACTTCAGATACTTAGCTGTTTCTCTGATATCACTGGTAGACAATGTGAGCAGCATAAAGATCTGAGTTGATTAATCCCAGCAAGCCAGCATAGCTTTATGACAGGGTGGTGGACAATTGTAGCAAAACTCCACCATTAGTTCCACTGAAGTTCAGGCTGGTTTCTGGTTGTGAGATTGCAACTGGACTTGTGGAGTCTCCAATAGTTCATTCATCCCCCCACTGGCTCAAAGTGGGCTCCCTGACTTTCTGTGGGTTTGAACTCCCACATTGGCAAATTTTTAATGGTAAGCGATCTTTCCAAAATAGTTTGCTAATCTTGATAAAATATGAACTTGATAATTGCCATGGTATGTTGCTCAAAAGTATAGGTTGGAAACTTCATCCCTAATGCAACAGTATTGCGAGATAGGGCTTAAAGAGTTTATTACAAAGAGTGAGTTTGTTCTACTTTTTCCCTATCTCACCTTCTCCCTTTCTATCATCAGATGCTATAACTAGAAGCCCCTCACCAGATGGTGAAAACTTGATCTTGTACTTCCTTTCCTCTACAGCCATGAAAAAACACATTTCTTTTGGTTATAAATTACTCCATCTCAGCTGGTCTATTTTAGCAACACATTAAAAATTTGTGAATCATTTATGCCTATCACATAATTATCCATTTTCTAATCTCTCGTGAAACAAGTACACTCATTTAAAATAATATAAATTATTGCTTCTCAGACTTTTGGCTAAGATCAAGTGTTAAAATATTATAGATTAGTAGGTAAAAATTAGTTATATAAAATAATGAACTAATACATGAAAGCAGTATGATAGTCTCTGAACTGCTTGACCTTGGACTAGTAAAACTGAATTTGAGATGATATAGAAGGATGCAATTTAAAGTAACTAGGTAAAATTTTTTCTTAAAATTACCTGAATTATACTGCAAATGAAAAGACCTATGTGAAGGAATTCAGGCCATATTCCACACCCATAAAATGCACCACAGAAAATGCTTCAGATGAGCAGGAAAAAGAGGGAAAAGCAATTGATATCTAGACCTTCATTCAAGCTTAACTACACAGGAATGTTCTATTTTTGCCTCCACCATTATTCATTCTGACTTTTTATGAAGTGCATTTAAGTCTATAGAAATTAGATTAATACTAGCTTTTGAAATAATTCCATTTTAGGGCTTATTATATAACTATAAAATATAACAGAGAATTTTGAGATAGTTCTACAACACTTTCATGCCAAACAGTGAGCTACTTTTGGAATCTTAACAAATGAGCTCCATCTACAGAAGGGTCAGCTCATGCTTACAAAAGAGCAAGTGCTCTCTAAGGAAAGTCATAGCCTCATATATTTGTCCATCTAATATATTGAGGAGTTAAATTCACATTTAAAAAATGTTAATTCTGTAAAACATTGCCATACTAAGTAGTTTGTCACATCAAAAAACTCAAAAACATAAATTTGAAGACAAATTAGAGTGTCTTATAACTTGCTTTGATGTACCATATCAAATTTAATTAAAAAGAATTATTGAGATTTTAAGAATACAAGCTACTTTATTTAGATATTCTCTGAGTCTCTAAAGTATATCAAATTTACTTCAATTGTCTATCTATTCCTTATAAAACTAATAAATTGTGATATTTCGGTGCTACTATTTGAATTTTTCCTATGTCAAATATTTTTATCCCAAAATACAAAAGAAGACTTATATTGCTCTCTCTCTCTCTCTTTCTCTCTCTCTCTCTCTCTTTCTCTCTCTCTCTCTCTCTCTCTCTCTCTCTCTCTCTCTCTCTCTATAATGGGAACACTCTCCCTAAGAAAAAATGAATTTGGATAAATTCAGGATAATATAGTAATAACATTTTTCTTTTTAAATTTCATTCTTTGTGAAAGTTATAGAGGCATCTTAATTTTCTCAA
The DNA here is from genome assembly GCF_000247695.1 of Heterocephalus glaber. Next base: position 6,761,813 of record NW_004624791.1, read on the forward strand.
AAGAGAGTTTCAGAAATATTTTATTAACTTATTTTAAGGATCATTTCATGACTCCTTTCATTCTTTTCTGTGTAAATTATGTAAGAAGATAGGACAGTCATTATCACCCATAAACATGAGATCTCTTCTGCTTTAAGAAGAAAATAAAGGACTCAAAATTGAATTTTAAAAATGATTAAGGAGATTGGTGTTTTGGCACAGTTAGCAGTGGGGGCTGTTACAGGAGAACAGCTCTGGTTGTTTACCTTGATGACAAAGAGTCCAAAATGAATAAAACATTTGGAACTTTCAGTCTAGATACAACCAGAAAAGATGGTGCACTAACTCTGGTGTGAAAACAAATTCAAATGCATGAACTGAACTTTACTTTTTCTGTTGTTGTTTTGAAAACTGGGAATAGAAGAATTTCACAGTAAAGTTAGGGTAGCTTTTTTAATGGCGGCATAAAAAAGCAATACTGACATTGCACAATGGAATGGAAACACTGAATGCTTCTTCATGCACTACACCTGGGGATAGAAGGGCTAAGGGTTCCTTTCTTTCTATCTATTGTAGAAGGCATTAGGGGAAAGGCTTGTGCAAGATGGAGATTAGACTCTATGAGAGGATGGGGTATTATTTCACCCTTTAGTGCATCATCTATGCATGAGTCTTTCCCTCTACCCCAGTTTTAGCTTTACTTGAGAGATGAATCCTCTTATAGGAACATATTTTGCTATTCAAGTTATTTATTTATTTGCTTTAGGACAGTTTGACTCAATTTGTGGCCAATTGCTCACAAAATCATTAAGTTTTCAAGGCATATCTTTATTGTTGGATGAATTGTGAATGGTGCCATTAAACAGTTTCAAATACAGCTATTTTTTCAGTAGGTAACTATACCCAAATTCAGAGAAATGCCTAACCAGTGGAAGAAAGAAACACACCAATTACTAGCTGCAGCCAACGCAGTATACATAACTTGTCTTTGACTTGAATCTGTGAAAGCAAGAAGGGAAAGAGAAAGGGAGGAGGAAAAACAGTGTTGCCTTGTTTGTTTGATCATCAATGCAATCCCAGCAAGGTGATCCTTCTGGATGTATTTAAATAGATGGGTCTGTTTTCCTTCTAGTTCTAATGGAAATGTGATTTTATGAGATGAAGGCTGACTTACCCGCCTGGGTATGACATTTTCTCTAAGGCCTCCCATTAGCTACAGTAAGAATGCAGGTGAGTAGAGATCCTAGAAATAAACATAAGCCATGGGGTGCGATCTGATGCCCAACTTCATGCAGGCCCCCTAGGGCTCAGCATTTCTGACAGCAGTGGGATGGGAGCTGCAGTTCCCAGAAAGCCCATAGGCGCAGGAGGAGCTCTGAGCTCCTGTTTGGCCTCTCCTCCTGGGGGGCATTCCCCAAATCCCATTGGACAGGACAGTAGAGGGCAAATCCTTTCTGCTTAGTGTGATTAAAGTCACCCCTCCCCACCAGCATGTCAAACTAGAAAAACTCAGGGGTATCATTTTGACCAAATAGGCCCTTCTCTGCCCTCTTTGGAAAGGACGCAATGCATGCAGGGCTGTAGATCAAGTGAGGATCTAGTTCCCCAGATGGTTGAGATGCCACCTTTCCACCCTCCAGTGATTTGGGTAACAAACCACCTACCCACTTCTTGAGCCCACTGATGCCCCACACTCATGGCAGAAAGCTGGTCCTAGCTACATGCCTCCTCTTGCTGGTTGTTGGGTTCCTGCTGCAGGCCAGGGCTAGGCACACCTCCACCGTGCACCTACTGCCCCTTTTCTGGAACCTAGAAATTGTCATTGACACAGTGAGCAGATTTCATTGCTATGTTTAACTATGCTGATGATATACCAAGGAGGCACCTACAGAATAGAAAATAATAATAATATAATAATAATAATGATAATCAATTGCATATTTGAGACAGTGACCTTCAGGTCTTGACCTTGACTTCTTTAACTGTAGAGTTGTGCATGGGGCAGGGAGGGCACATCCTAAAGACATGCTGTGTAGGGGAAGGACTAGGATGAGGTAACTGAGTCACTGAAATACAAAAATTAGGGGGGAGTAAAAAACTCAGTAATGAAAATTAATAATATGTTTGTGTGTTACTTAAGTATCAAAATTAATGCAGGAAAACATGATGCACAAAATATCAAAGTGAAAATTTTAAATGTTACTGGTCCCAGACAAGCAGAGTGGCAAACTGTCCGCAGAGAGACAAGTAGTCCCTATCTACATTTTTTGTTTTTTGCTCTGAGCAATTTAAAGAAAGATTTGACCTATTCTGTTACACTTTTTGCCATAGTTTCTCAGGTACTCTGATCTTTCTTTGGGCAAAACAGCACCCATACGCTGTAAAGACTTTCTTGCCAAATTTTACACACTGGCAGAGTATTTCCAACACGTTCACTAAAACCGTCTCTCATAAAGTTTAGTCAAAGTCTTTATATTAGTCCTATTCATTGTTGTATATAATATTCCAAAGTTAACTGTTAAAACAAAACACTATTATCTCAGAATTTCTGTGTCACTATTAGAGATCACCCTTAGCTGAGTTCTTCTGGCTGAGATTCTCTCAAAAAGCTCTAGTCAGTGTGACTCCCCATATCTGTAGCTATCTGAGATTCTGAGCAGCTTAGACAGTAAGTAAGTAAATCAGATTCTAAGTTTCCTTACATGGATATTGATAGGCTTTAGATTCTCTCTGGCTTTGGCTCCAGAGGTCACTTCTTGGCCAAGGCCTTTCAGTGCTTCACAACATGGCTTAGATCAAAGGCAAAAAACAAGAGACCCAAGGAGGGAATTCACAACCTAATTGTTACCAAAGCTGAGGAGGCAAATGCCATCTTTTCTTTTGTATTCTGTTAATTAGAAAGGGATGGGTAGGCCCAGCCCTATAATCAGCAGAGAAAATGGCATAAACATATGAAAGCCAGAAGGGAAAGAGCATCGAGGAGACTGGGTATCATAACTCCCCAGGTCAGAACTAATGATGGGAAAAAAATAAAAAATTCTTGGCTAGATTTTTTAAATTTACCCAAGGTAAAGGATATTTTAATTTCATTTTTCTAGAATTTTGTAAACTATAATAGTAGTGAATTATTAGGAGAAAAACACAAAATCCAACCCATTTCTAAATATTACACTAAATAGATGCCAAATATATTTTAACAAATAGGCAAAAAAATAATTAATATGAAAAAGGTGGCAAATTTACACACACTGCCTGTTGAAAATGTGTGTACTGGTCACATGGTTTACATCTAGAACGTCCCCCCGAGTCTCATGTATTCAGAAGTGGGACTTATGGAAAGTGATTCGATCATGGGGACATGGTATTCATCATGAATGAATCTATAGCTAAATGTGCTGTTAGGAGTTGGGGCCTGGCCAGAAATGATACCTCCCTCCTTGGTTACTGTCTTAGTAACTTTTCTCATTGATGAGATAAAATACACAACATCCAAAGTTAAAGGATGAAAGGTTTATTTCAGCTCATAGTCTGTAGAGGTTTCAGTTCCTAGCTGGATGGCTCCGAGCAGAGGGGTTCCCCAGAGGAGAAACAGTTGATGGCATGACAGGGAGGAAGACAGCAAGTAGCCAAAGCAGCAGCAACCCTACCTTCTTTCTGTCCCTTTATAGTCCACCCAGGGTAAGAACCTGTTGATTTGTGCCACCCGTACCCAAGGTGGGGGTTCTGTTATCCACACCCTTAATCTACACTCACGTATCTGAATCCAGTCATCTTCAAAACTCCCCACCTATGATGACATGAGGCTTTGTGAGGACATCTAAATGGAAGCCGTCCAGCTACTCCCTTTATTCTTTGTTTTCTGGCTGTCACAAGGGGTGCAGCTTTCCTCCTCTAGACCTTCCATAGTCCCCATTCTTGGGACCAGCCAACTACAGACTGAATCCTCTAAAAACTGCTAGCCAAAATAAAGTTCTCCTTCTTTAAGCACTGGACATCAGATATGGTGTCTCAGTGACAGAAAATTGACTAAGACAACTGGTGATTAATATTATAAATGAATATTAAACTCAAGCCCTATATTCATCATTTCATAAATATAACCAAACAAAAAGTTTATGGGTGAAATGGAGAGGCTTCATATTAAATTTTCCATTGCACACCTTAAATAAACACTACTTGTACAATATGTAAATTTTTAATGTGACAAGTTTTACTTTTTGCTTGTCAAATTATTTAGGTTAGTTTGGATTGATGATATTTCTATTTTTTATTTCTATGGCATACCTGAGTTTTATAGAGTTTGTTTTATTAATACTCAAATTAGAGAATGGTCTTTCACAAGTATCTTAAGAGGAAGGTAAATAGCCATCTTAAAGGCAATCTTAGTAGCCTCACATTATTTATTTTATAATTGTGTGGGCTTTCAAAGTTTTTTTTATTATTAGTTTTTGAGACAAGTTCTTACTATGTAGCTTAGGCTGGACTTCAACTCACTTTGAAGCTCAGGCTGGCCTTGAACTCTTGCCTCAGCCTCCCAAGTGCTGGTATCATGGGTGTGCACTACCATGCTGGGCTAAAAATTTTATTTTAAATTAAGAAAAGAATGCTGTAATTTCAAATTTCAGCTTCAATTTCATTTCGATAAGCCGTTCCAATAAAGTTAGAATTTAACTAAAGTTAGCAATTGATGAAAGTATTTGAATCTAGATCCATATATAAGGTCTTTTTTTGTTTATAAAATTAAAAATGTTATATGAGTCTTATTATGTGTTTTGAAATAACTTTTTGTGGATATACAACATAAAAATCAACACTTATTTCATCAATATTATGTTAAATTATGGAATTATATCATATAACACTGTTCTTCCAAATATGCAACTCTGGTTTTACTCTTTAATATTGTATCTATCATTCTATACTGTATTTTTCCTTTCATGAAAATATTTACATATAAAAATATTAAAGAGATCAGCCAAATAATCAATTCTGAATATTAATTTATGGTTTTTGACCTGAGTTTATTATCTTGTTTAAACTTTCTTGACAGATTAGTTCTCATTGGACTGATCATGCCATAACTTGTGTTTACAATCACCTCCCATATATTAAAATAAGTAAATTTAAATCAAGTTTTTCATTATCCTTTATACATCAACACATTACTGTCACTAACTTTTTTTCCCATAGTAAGTATTCCATACAATGTGTGTTGATTTACTTTTTAGCACAATCTGTAATCTTCAGTGTTTCAACAGGGATCATTTTAATTTCTTTTTAAAGTTTTTCTAAGTATTTGTAACAATCCATATTTAAACTTTTACTTTTTCTTAGAATTCTTCCAAAGAACATTGTAATTTTTATTGTTTCTTTTAAAATATAATAATGAAGTTATTCCTCCTTGTAGTTACCATATGGATATATCACATCCTTCTACATATATTATGACTTTTTATTTATATATTAATTGGTACATTTTAGGTATACAATACATTTACATTTATCATTGGGTGTTTGTACCTGAACATGATGTATCTTAGTTCTTATTTTTTCCCCCATTACCTGTGCGCCCTTCACCCCCACTACCCTTCCCTATTTACATAGACTTTGTTTCCATTTTTTTTTCTTTCACATAATTTTTCCTTTCCTTTCTTCCCTTTCCCCTTCCTCTCCCGCCACCCCTCCACCTTTGGACCTTTTCCTATAGTATATTATGACTTTTTAATAATCTTACTTTTCCTGGATCTTCGAACACTTTTTTAATTCATCATCCAAGGAATTATTTTGTTACTGCCCAGCAGCTGTTTTTCTTCTGTATGCCAGGGAAAGATTAAGATGATAAGAAAATGAAATAAAACACAATAGCAAAATAAACCATCATCCTTCAGCATTCTTATTGTACTTAGGATAAATAAGCCAGAATGTTTTCCTACCATTGTACTTATGAATTCAAAGCCTGCCCTTCCCTAAAAGTCAAACACAAAATCATGTTTGTTAACTTTATAATCTTTTAAAGTTTAACACATTTCAGGGTTGGTTTGTTGGCAGTTAGTTTGCATAAAATAATTTTTTGCATATCACTACCATGTTTAAATAAAACATACACTGAATAAATTTCCATATTAACAATATCTGTGCTTTCATTAAGTTGCCATAAAAATTCTAACTTTATTTGCTCTATGTACTCATCTTCCATATCATTAATCAGGTCCCAATATGTTACACGATATTACTGTGAAATTGAATTTGAGCTATTTTCTTTTCATGATTGATCCAAATTCTCAAGAAAATGTGTAGTCTTTCCCCAAGATTTCAACATTTTTGTAGATATTACTTGATGAAAGGCCTATATTTCGTATATAACTGAAATATTGAGCATCTACTTCTGTCTTCCTTGTGTTTCATTATTTTTTCTTCCAAATATTTCTTTTGCTTTAAACTGATTTCCTTGTTTTGCTTTAAATGCCAATTGGGCTTTGAGTGTTTTCTTTTGTTGTTGTTTATTAACAGATACATTTCTGCAACTATTGCAGTATGGTTTTGTACTTCCCTATTAATTATGACTATGAAACTCAGTTCAGTATAAAAAAGATTCAAGTGCCCTAGGAAGAAATTTTTTGGTGTTCATTTCCTCTGAAGCATTTTGTCTGTTAGCATTTGGACATTTAACCCTTCCATGTTTAAAACAAGGTTCTCTTTTCCCTACAAACAAAGCCCTGTGTCATCTATTTCAATCTGGTAAAATAGGATTGAAAGGAAATAAATAATACACACTTAGATCTTGGTTTTTGTTCCCATATCATGTCCACAAAGAAAAACAAAAAAACTGAAACAAAATAAAACAAGAAATCAGAGCTTTTCAGGAAACTGACTCACATTAGATTTGGATGGGAAATATGTATGATTAGCTGGAGCATAATTATAGTGCCATAAAAAAGGAAGAGCTTTTTAAAAGCTTACTTGGGTATGTAAAAAGTAGAGGGTAGCAAATTGAAAGAGATCCAGTGACCAAAACTGGAACAATTTTAGCAACAATCAGTGCACTAGATTATAACCCCAAATCCAAAATAAATATGCGTGATCTATCGGTAAATATCAATGAGTATGAGCTGATATAAATAAATGCTTCAATAAACATTTTGAATCATACCAAAGAGCATTTCAGTGACTTTTAAAAATTGAAGGTGTTCTTGGAATTAGAATGTTTATAAATTTGGTTTGAAGAAAGATTTAAAATATAACAATAGTTACTTTTCCGATATTAGTTATATTAAAAATAATGGTCTAGTTTGACTTGATTTTGAGGTTTCAAGGCATAGTATTTAACTTAATGTTTAGTATCTCACAATATTTTGAAACAGATGAAACACTCAAGGTCTTCATTTAAAAATATATTTTTATCAGATTTTAAAAATTGAATGAAAATAATAGCATGCATTTTTAGACTCTTGTGCTTGTTCACTTATTACATATATTTTCATTTAGTTCTGTTCATCTGAATCATCAAGATAGTTTATAAAATTGTTCAAATTTTAGCTATGTGCTACTTATTCATCAGCTGCTTTTTCAATGTGTGAAAGATACTGTATTTTAGAGTTCTAGTATTTCTGTACTGATTTTTACTTTTAGACATATCTAAATTTGTATCTGCTCATTTTCAAAATACTTATTCTTTGTCATAATACTGTATTAAGTAAGGTAATTCTCATGGCTACTTTTTTTTCAACATGAAATTTCTTCATGTACTTTGGGATTTTGCAATAAGCGCAACGTCACTGTGATACAGGTTGAATTTTAATTACAGTAGTCCCAATTTATCCCATGGGACAAAACTCTCATTGGATCCCTGAAACTGTAGACAATACAAAACCGTAGATAGATATACCCATTTTTTCTCTATACATACAAATCTATGATAAATTTTCATTTACAAATTCAGCACAATAACTGATATTAAAAGTAAAACAATTATACATTGTAAGGAAATTATGTGAATGTGGTCTTTCTGTTTATTTCTCAAAATTTTCATTGAATATTTGTAGAACATGATTCATCTCAGCTAAGTGAAACTGAAAAATGCAAAACAAACAGGGACTACTTGTTTTCTCTCCTTGTTTGTGGTTTTTCAGCTGCTAGGGAAAGAATAAGTTCCAACAGGTTGTAGTGTTCTCAGTACATTTTAGCTAGTCTAAAGAGCATATCATAAGTGGGAAAGTGGGAGAATATTTTAGATGAGTAATCTGGTTATGTTGGACTACTTGTTATGTATAGAGAATATGAGGATGGAAAGAAATGAAATACAAATTTATCCTCTTCATATACTAGTACAAAATACCTGAGGCTGAGTAATTTATAATGAAAATAGAAATCCAGTTTTTTGACATTCTGGAGGGTAGTGGTCCAAAATCAAGGTAGTAGGTTTGCGAAGCTTTAAAGGGAAAAATATCTCAAAATAAGAAGGATAATTTATCTTGATATTTGAGTTACAACTACTCCTATTAGTTCAGTGCATGCTCTGAAACAATCATAATACTAAATACATGAATATCCTTATGTAATCCTTACGTGACTGACGTTTCATTCCAAATTACATCTGGGAAACTAATAAATTGCTTGAGTTTTCCCAATCAATAAGCTATGCCAAATAAGGGTCAAGTTAAATGCTTAAGCATGAATCAAGATTTATTAGAAAAGAGCTCCAAAAGGATGACAGAATTCACTGCTTTACCCAACTCACTCTTACATCCACCCCCATTTACTGCACAATAGAAAGACATGCTTAGAAACAGCTTAGTGTATCCCAGAAAGTTCTCCTGTAGGGATGGTTTACTTCTCTGGTACTTCAAGAATTAAAATAATTGGGGGAAAAAACCCCAGAAAACATCAGACTTACCCTTTGGCAACAAACATTTTCTGTTTATAGGAAATAGCCTTTTTTTGGGAAAGGGCGTGTCCATAGCCCAAGTATAAATACCAACAACTTAACAAACTTTCTAGGCTTGCACCAATATGGGCTAGTGGCCTTAGTGAACCTTAGCTCTTCTAGCTCCATCCTGCAGTACAGCTGGCAAGGCTTTTCATCAAATAAATAGTTTGACTCCTTGAAATAAGTATTTTGCTCTAGAGGTGAATTCTATACTTGAGTGAATGTTTCATTTTTGTTTTTGTTCTTTGTTTCATAGACTTGCTTGTCCTGATATTATTTCACTACATATACACCATTCTTAGGTGTGCCCCCAAATGGTAATAGATTCAGATTTATTTTGAAATTGAGCTGCTTGAGAATACCTTAGGCATATGCTATCTGAGACTTTCAATTTTATGTCCATTCCAAAGAAAATCTCCCATGAGTTTTAACTGAGAGAAACAGGCAATTCTCTTAATGTTATCATGTACCTCGATGGTGATAATCAGTAGCCAAAACATTTCAGGGTAACAAAAGACCCAGAGTTTTCTGATAGTATTATGTTTTCCCTATTTGGTTCTCTAAAATTAATCCAGATATTGAAGTAGGGTCAGTGAATCATGAAGCTTGATGGATGCCCATGTTGCTGTCCATAAATAGAGGCCGATGCTATTATAGAGGACTAACATTTTTGGCAGGAGGCTTTCATTTCATTTGCTTCTCTTCTACCACTTGATGGAATTTGTTTTTTAGCAGAGACTACAGAGTAGAGCAGTGTTGTGTTTTATAACTCTGTGTGACTTCCTGTTCAAGAATCAGCTTGAAATTTTCTATGATTGCAGCATGTGAAAGAGATCCCTGCTGTAATGCTGTAAATAAAAGGTCGTCAAGCCAGGCAGCTTTTAATGCAGACCATAGAAAACAATAGTATAGGGCAAAGTAAAGGAGGAAGTGGGAGATCTAGTAGCAGAGAGTGGGGAAGTAAATGGAGGTTGACTGTGATTTGGTAAGGTAATTTATCCTGCTTCATATTTTTTGATAAACTTATAATAATACTAATGTCATACATTGTTAGAGTAAATTAATATTTACACAATATATGTACATTTTTCATGTTAGCAAACAATATGTTTTTATTAATAAAATATATTGCTCTACCTATGAAAACAAACCATATTAACTTTTATGGTGATGATTAAGATTTTGCTTACCATTCAATGAAAACATAGAAAGAAGTGATTCAAGGGGAAATCATGAAGTCAATTGGTTGATTCCTGCTCATCCTTCATGCCTCAACTACTGACATATCACATCTATAATCTTTTCTGACCCTCATATGAGAATTGTCCAACTCCTCCTTTTCATTAGACCCTGCACTTCTCCTTAGAGCACTTGAATGTTGACAGTTGGCCTTCCAGTTATCAACTATGAGAACAGAGATTGTCATGACCTTGTTCCTGGATGAGCAGACTGCCTGGATCATGGCTAAGGCTTCATGTAGGCAGCTACTGAATATGAATGAGTAGGAGAGAGGAGGGGCTCCCACAGTGGTAGATGTGTGCTTCTGTTCTTCCCTGGTCATTTGTCAGGTCTCTGGATTCAAATATTTATTGGATGATAGAATAAGGTGCACTAACAAAGGAAGTTGGTTCCAGAAGGACTTAGCATTGTTATGGGAGCCCAAAATGTGATGGAAAATGAGAGGTTTATCACCTAAAAAATGTTATCAGGGTCTTCTGGATTCAGGATAAATGGATATCAATGGTCAAAAATTGAGATATACAGATTGGTATCAATTGGCAAAAAGTAGAGATGCAAGAAAAGTGTAGAAAAAGTATAAACCACAAAGAAAAGCAGGAATAAATTGTTTCAGATGAAGCATTCAGGGTCAGGGAGGTCAAGGAGCATCATGTGTTAGACAAACAATTCTTTGAGGTTCAACCATTGCCAGTATGAGTCAAGTCCAGTATGCTTTTAGTCTCCCGTAACTCCTCTTCTGGATCACCAGAACCATTTCAAAGCCAGTCCTGCCAGTCCAACAAATTCACACAAAAATTGGTTGGTCTGTTTTACTTTTAACCCTAGGAGACAGAGTTAAACTTGGAAACTTTTGGAGAATAATACTACCTATTATTTACCCAACTTTCCTCACTTCCTAAATTTTACCCTTACTGCATTCATATAACACAATATTTCCATTGTTCTGATATTATTCTCATCTCCATCAATTCAACTTCCAAAATTACTTTGATGTTTGTTTGCAATATTCTGTAACATGTTCCTATGTCCTGTGAAATGTTCCATTTAATATTTTTTATTGATGATATATCTCAACCTCTCTAGGCATTTTGGTTGTGTCCCTAATCTCTTCTTCCTTCCAAAACTTTAGATTTCAATGCAGTATTGATGCAGGAGATATTTTAGAAATATGTGTGAAATATTGAACTTAGTGCTTTCTGTCATCCATGTTATGATCTCCTATCTCTTTCTCAAAGGAATTCATGTAGAAATTGAAATGGAAGTAAGTGGAAAAGGGCTAAATGGAAGTGACTCCTACTATACCAAGAGATTTGTCAGGTTGTGTCTGTGTGCCTTGGCTCCACCTAGCTTCACAGAGAGCTCAAGGTATTATTTCTGTATATCTCTGACTCATATGTAGCTAGTCTCATGTCTTTGAATATGATTAAGAAGTATGATCTGATCTATGTGAACTATTGAAGAAAAATTGCACACTGTTGAAAAGGCAAAGAAGTCTTTACTTAAGATTATTGCAATAAGAGACAGTTGAATTCAATCCATTGGAACAAAAGGTGAAAGGGTTTTTAATCACTAGGGTGAGCTAGCAGAAAAGTATTGTAGGATGTTAGAAGGGAGGTTGGTCAATGTGATTAGGCTAATTAGTGACTATCCACTAATATATAAACAAGCTCACTGGAGAACTTTTCTCATGAGAGTTCATCTACAGATGGGATTATTGGCTTACTTCTATTCTTGGTGACATGCTTCTAAAGAAACCTTTGCTGAGACTCTATAGGTTATTTTCTTTGCCTTTTATACATATATGCATTTATTACATGATACCCATGTAATATAGAATCCATTTGTGGTGATTTTGCTTAATCATGTCAATTACATTGATTCAGAAGCTGAATTACTGAAACTCACTTCTGCATATTTCTGGGTGGGTCAAGGAGGCATCTTTGGCTACTCTGTACAGTTCCTTGACCTACCCTCTCTTGTACTCTTTCCATGCTCTGCTCTTTAGATACCATAAAGTAAGCATCTTTGTTCCATCACACCTCTCTGGCATGAAATTTCTGACATTAAGCCAGCCAGTCATGGACTGAATCCCCTGAAATTGTGAACCAGACTAAATTCTACTCCTTTAATATGCAGGGATTGATTTTGGATTTTGTTTCCTATTGATGAGAAAGCTGACTACACTATCTTTTGTCCCATGCTGACTGAAAGTTTAAAGAGGGCTAGCTTATAATTACCACTGTCATGAAAGGCACAAAACTATTACTAACTTGAGGACTTTCTGTGGGTCATTTATCTTCTGTGATTGTCAGTTTCATGTGACATTGTGGCTAGGTTCTAGTCCTTAGTTATTTAACCAAATGTGAATCTAGGTACTGCTATAAATATATTTTGGATATTTGACTAATGTTCATACTCAATTGACTGAATAAAATTTATTGTAGATAATCTACCTAGTCTTGATTTAATCAATAGAAGGGTCTTAAAAGCAAAATTGAGTTTTTCAGGAAGAAGAAGAAATTCTATCTGTGGGCTCCAACATCAATTCATTCTCAAGAGTTCCACTTTGCTCTTTCAGAGGGTTTTATTTTGTATTTATATTTTTCTAGGGCACCTGTGGAAATAACCACAAACCCACTGTCTTAAAATGGCAGAAGTGTACATTCACAATTCTGGGAGCCAGAAATGAAAATAATGACAAGGACCCTTTTTCCAAATAAGATCACATTTACAGATAACAGAAGATAAAACTTCAGCATCCTTTTGGGAGACATAAATCAGCCCATAACATCCATGAATATACAATGAGTGATCAAACTAGAAATGAATATTTAAATTTAAAAACAGTTATTATAATAAAAGACACATTGCTATTCGTCACCCTCAAAATACTCCCACTAGGCATTGTTGCCAATTTATGACACTACATGATACATTCTCTTGCATGGGTATCTTTAGGAGGTGTGATCATATATGAGTGTCATCCAAGGAAAAGGGAGCCATGTAGAAACATTACTGAATGAGCTGGGCATGGTACCACATGCTTATAATCCCAAAACTCCTGAGGTTGAGGGGAGAAAATGACAGTGCTCTAGAGGACACCCTGTGCTGTACAAGGAGTTCAAGGCCAGCCTGAACTCTACCTCAAACAAACAAACAAACAGAAAACAAAGCAAACACATGAAAACCCTGTACCATTTTATTCATAGGATCTGGTACCACCCCTCAAAGTAAAAGTGACCATGAGATGTAAAGGTTTTGAATTGATTGAGAACATTGAGGAAACCACAAGAGTCTAACTAATGATTCTCACGAAAGGGAACTTCCAGAACTGCTTCAGGAAGTGGCAAGAATGATGGGATAAGTGTGTATGAAGCAAGGGGGAGTATCTTGGGATGTATTAATGGAAATATGTCTTTTACTGCAATATATTTTTAAAATTTAAACATTCACCATAGCTTTTCACCACAGCTCATGTCTCTCTTGCTGGATCTCTGGCTGAAGCTTTAATTATATCACTTCCTCATCATGTTTGTAATGATGGGATTGGTGGACAGAAAGGTAATTTGCAGAATCTGCCTCAAATATATATATATATATATATAATATTAAATATATATTAAATATTATAATACATTTCTCAATTTTTAAATGTTTATTTGTTTAATGTTTATTTTAAAAGAATTCTATGACACACATAGAGGGGAAGATCTATAGTATGAATGAGCATGCTCATTTTATTTCCTTCAATAAATAGTAAGTTGTAGTTTTTCTGCACATGAAACTACTGCATTAGTCACATTCTAGTGCAGAGTTTTCAGAACTTTTGGCTTCACTTTCTATGGTTTCCTACTCAGATCATGGAGAGAAAACATAAACTAAGGATAACTTTGTCTTGCCTCTTCATACAAATATTGACATTCTTTCTAGGGAAAGAGATGTAATAATCAGAACTTATTTAGAAAATATCCCATCTTAACACTTTCCTAAGAAAATAACAAGTTAGTCAAATTTCCCTCTCTCCTGATGTGACTAAATATTCTGGGTGGATTCCAATTCAGTTTTTATTAACAGGATATTAAGAAGGTAAACATATTTCCGGCTGTCACACAAAGGCATCCAACAATAAATTATTTGTGCTAAAATGGAAAACACTCAAAGGAATCAATTTTTTGAAAGACTGTAACTTTCTAATAATTATAGTGGAAAATTACCCCTGTGGAGCCACAATGAGACTCCTGGTAGTAAAAAAAAACAGTAGTGAAGTCCCATCCATATTGTCAAATCACTATCCCTGCAAGAGGTAATGCATTTTCATTCCTTTCCCTTCAAGCATAAGTAAAATAAATATTTACAGATGTTGATGAAATTATTGTTTTCTTTAATGACACTGCTAAAAATATCAATAGTTTTAACAGGAGGCTTTTGGAAAAAACTGAGGACCAAATCCTCTGTGATTCTGAACAGATAGGACTCATATATATGTATAAAAATTTGTGTTGTACATTAACTTTTTAAGTCAAATTTATTTTAAAAGATTAGCCAAATATGAAGACTGTACAACTATCATTTGTTAAAACAAAGATATGTCTCATGATTGCTAAGAATTTTATAGAGGATTTTCAAGAGTCATTAAGCATCAATAGTCATCATCCCATGCTTCAGATTAAGATTAATTGGGTCAGGGCACACTAGAAGGAAATTTTGAAAATGAGAATATTTAGAAAAAAATTGCTTTAATTCTTCACATCTCTACTTGCATTCAAAACTTCTTATGGGGCCTATTTTTAATGACTGGATGAAATGGAATGGTTGTCCATTTATTTGTGAAATCAAAAATTGAAAAATACATTTCTTATGAGTTAAATGGACATTTCAAGATGTGCAAGCAGACAAATTGGAGAACTGTGTGGCTGCCATGTTAGTCTTTCCCAATCCCAGACCATTGCCAGGCAGGTCAGATAATTTTAGTGTGTGCTAATGTCTTATAGGTAAACTCTGCCAGTCACTCAGAATAAAAATGAAAGACAGTCTCTACTAGAGCTGTAGAAATCCTTTTGATTCAGTGTGAATGATTTCACATTCTTTAAAGAGATAAAGCAACACTGAGATTCCACTACACCCCAGAAAGAATGGCTACTATCATGAAGTCAACCAATAACAAATGTTGACAGGGCTGTTGGGGAAAAGGAACTCTTCTCCACTGTTGGTGGGAGTGTAGACCGGTGCAACCACTGTGGAAATCAGTAAGGAAATACCTCAAATATCTAGGACTAGAGGTCCCATTTGACCCAGCTATTCCTCTGGTGGTTATCTTCCCAAAAGAATTAGAAGTATCAGACCACAGCGATATATTCACACCCATGTTCATAGTGGCACAGTTTGTAATAGCTAAAAGATGGAAACAGTCCAACTGCCCATCAGCTGGAGACTGGATAAAGATGGGGTTTTTCTATGAAATGGAATACTACTCAGCCATAAAGAAAGAGAAATTAGAGACATTTATAGCTAACTGGATGCACATTGAGAATATACTCTTAAGTGAAATAAATAAGACAAGCGTAAATATGGAATAGTTTCTCTGGTGTGAGAAACTGAACGTGTAAACAAAGACTGAAGGGTATAATAGATAATGTGAAATAGGAAGAAAAGGTGCAAAGGGGAAGGGGAAGTGGGAGGGGCAGGGGAAAGAAAAGGGTAATGGAACTAACATGAGAAAGTGAAAAAATGGAAACAAAGACTCTGTAAATAGGGAAGGGTGGAGGGGTTGAAGGGAGGGCAGGATATGGGGAAAAATAAGAATCAAGATATATTATGTAAAGGTACAAATCTCCAATGATGAATGTCATTATACTATATACCTAAAATGTACCAATTTAAAAAAAAAGATAAAAAGGATTGATTATAAATAACAGTTTGAAGATTAAATAAATGGTGGTCAATTTCTACAAAAATGTGAAACAATGTTTGAAATCATTAAAAAACATTTTTTTCTTGACAATGATCTTGAGTTTCTCACTAAACTTTTGTTTTCCATAGCCAATAAAAATAAACCAAACACTGTTTCTATTATCATCAATTCCAATTTTGAAAGTCAGATTTGAAATAGTTAATACTTATAGCTAAATATTAGTAAAATATAATTTCTTTAAAATACAACAAGATTCTTAACTGGGTCTATGTTTTGGTGTCTTTGTTATTTCTCTTTATGAAATTCTTTCTTCTTCCCTTGTTTTTCCTGGCTACCCCAGGTATATACTATGGAGCTCTCCACAAAGGGAAGGGAAGTAACTAAAACACTGGGGCTAACCGGTTTTGGAAGGTGCACTGATTTCTCTATCGCTACCTAGTTCTGAAAAGGTAATTCTACTTAGGAAGTGACAACAAAAATATCTTTCTGTTTCTACCTGCAGAGTAAATGGAGTTTGCATAAAGGAGGCTGACATGACAGAGTTGTTCTTTAACAGACAGTTTGGGATAGCTAGCACTGATATATGTATTTTTTCTGCACAGTAATCCTTTATAAAATCTATACTGAGGCAAATTGAAACCAAAAAAATTGTGTAAATGTGTGTCTCTGAAGAGTAAAAGGTAATAGGCCAAAAAGTTATTTTTTAAAAATTAGGTTAGTAGATAATGTGTTAATATTTGCAAGTCTCTGTGAATGTGTGTGTGTGTGTATGTATGTATACATATATTTTAAGAGAGAAGTGCAAACACTGTGAGACAGAGCAAGAAAACCGCATTAGACGATACTTAGTTCTAAAGCTGAGGAACTAAAATACAGCCAGAAATGAATTAAAATACAGAATTCACTTTATTGCAAAAAAACCTGGGCTGGAATGTGGTCAATATGATTATCTCAAATACATACTGAGATTAGAAAAGATACAGCACAGATGCCTTTCCTCTCAGGACACTGGAAG
This sequence comes from Heterocephalus glaber, assembly GCF_000247695.1. The sequence goes on from NW_004624791.1 coordinate 6,778,883, forward strand.
ACCACAGCTTGCTCACCTAGCAGAAGAAGAGAAATGTTTCATTTTTGTTATGGGTTTAAGTGTTGTGACATTTAGGCCTGGTTGTTATTGCAACAGGGCTGAAAATATGCACATAGACAAAATACACAAGTGATAAAATTGTGAGAGGCACACAATGATTGCCTTAGGCTTTAGACAAGTTATCTCTCATTTCTGTCTTTTTTCCCTCAGCTGAGGAATGAAGATATTCTCTCATACTGTAATGAGGATTAAATGGGTCATATATATTAAAATTTCAAGAGTTTTTCATACAGTAATTGATAAGCGTTGACAAGGAATGCTTATTAATAAACTATGCACATTCAAAAAATGCCCAGTGCACTGTCTTGAGAATAAAGTTGTTTTACAAGTCTTTGTTAGTCAATGAAGTCAAGTATTTGTGTCTTTCTGGATAACAAGTGAGGGTGAGCTGCAAGAGCTGGACAGACCAGACGTGAGATAACAGCGTGTATCTTTAGTGCCTGTCACAATCCCTGATCTATAGCAGTTACAGAATATTTGTGGAATGAATGATGAGGGTGGAAGTAAAATAAAGTACTGTATTTATCTTTGGCTTATCAGGTCCAGTAACATGTAGGGCAACATGGCCTTTTGGTCACTATTTCCTGTTTCCTTGGGTCCTGATGTTTGAGTTTAACATATTTGCATACCTTACCAGCACTTGAGTAGTGCCTTAGGGTCTAAATTAGGCTTGTTTCTCTAGAAGAGACTTCCACTGAGAACCTTGGTGATGGCCCCAGCTGTATCCTTTGCTGGCTGTATGGCACTGGGCAAGATACTTCACAACTTTGGCCTCCATTTTCTTATCTAGAAAATGAGAGAGTTGATAAATTTTCTTATAAGGAAAACAAATGTTTGAAAGGTAAACTTTGTAGTAGAAAATTTTATGTTGACACAAGATTAAAACATATTTTATTTAACATTTAAAGATTTATTGGATTTACATACAATCATCAGTATTGATAAATATAAGCATCATAACAAATATAAGTAAAACTTAGTTACCATTCAGTTATTTAATACTTAATAACTTATACTATAGATTCCAAGAGAATTTGAATTAGAAAACTTTAGGAACATTTCAAAACATGTTCCTAAAATTAAGTCTTTTAATTTTAATAAATGATAGTTAACAAATTAATATAAATATAAAGCTTTATATATGTCTCTTCATGTATTTAGTTATTCATTTAGAAAGATGCATTAAAACTGTTCTGTAAAATATGTTTAGAGCATCATCCCTTTTCATATTGGTGGCTTGATTGCCACGAGAATTGCCAAATCGGTCATGACTATGGAAGGAAAAGGCTTAAATCTGCCAGAGCAGCAGCACCTTCTCTTCAAAATCTGACAGAAATTTTAATTGGCCTTGAATAGTGGATGACATAGTGCCCTTGTTAAGATTTGGTGAGTGGCCAAGAGAGTAGCTTTGCCCTGACAAAAATTTTGTGCTCTCGTAATTAAATGACCATCCACACGCATCAAGCCTGGGTGGCATGTCATCATTAACAGAGACATCAACAATGGCATCCATTGGGAACTTGCTTTTGCATTATGGATGTCTTGTTCCTGATGGTTTTTTGAGGTCTATTACAGTGGTTTTGTTTTATAGAGTAACAGATTCCAAGGGATTAAATCACTACTTCATCAATGGTATGTGTTAGAAGCAAAACTAAAATCTAGATTTTGAAACTTGAAAGTATTTTTGGTGCTGAAACTTCTTTCTTGTGAGTCTTCAAGTCTGAAAAGAGTGAGGTACTTTTACAAAGTCATATACTTTGCTCTCACAATTGTGGAGAGACCAATGTTTCATTGCATGTCACGTACATTTTGCATAAAAACTTTGACATATAACTAACACATTATGTAATTTTCATATTAAAATGTACCAGTCAATGTTTTTAATATATTTTGAATATATTACATGTACAATCATCATTATAATCAATTTTAAGATATTTCCATCACCAGTAAAAGAAATCCTACATTTATCAAGTCAAAAAGAAATTCCACATTTCAAAAACTATAACTACCCTATTCACACTCCCTAATCCCCTCCTGCACTAACAACTACTATATAGATTTCTATTCTGGATATTTGATGTAAATGGGGTCATGCAAAAGGTTATTTTTATGATTGATTTCTATACCTTAGCCTATTTTCAGGCTTCTAGGTGATCCTTTAATGCTCAGGCACAAAATGACTTATTCACAACAAACTGTACCTAGACTATACCTCAAAATTACGTATATTAATTTTAAAAATAAATGTGCACAGTGTCTAGGCCAGATATTGTGAACTAGGATTGAAGAAGATGAGTAACAGGCATTAGTCTCTTAAATTTAAGATTTTATAGAACTCTATCCTTGGAGTAACGTTTTCAAATTACTTTTTATACTGTGTTTTTAATGTGACAGACACCATTGTGTGTATTATATACAATGAATATGTTTTGAGGTACATATTCATTGTGGAGCGATTTAACTCTAGCTAATTAACAAATGCATCTAACCAAACAGTGTTGCAAGTTCTTAAGCATAAAGCAAGAAGAATCTTCAGGACCATATATGAAATGACAGCTTAAATCTGCAATTTCAGCAAGATCATTTGGCCCCTTCATCTTGAGAGAGGTCTGAAAATATACTCAATGGTCACTATTTCTGATCAAAGTCTCCTATATTAAAATATGACAGTTTCGGCAACCCGTTCATGAGCTTTTACTTTCTAACCTTCAAATTGTTGAACCTATTAGCAATACCCACAAGTAAACTATTGAGATTAAAGCACTAAGGCAAGTTGAGAAGGACAAATCTAAGTTTGCTTCTGGCACAGCAGTTGACATGTTATCTAGACAGTGTTGAAAAATGCACAATTTTGAAATTTTATCAAGAACAGAAAGCCTCAGTTAAGGGAATTTGGAATATTTCCAAGCAGACTTTGCTTCGCTGGTTTGCCTTGGGCTGGCCAAGTTCAATACTTAGTACGGAGGAGGCAAATGCAAGTGTAATAGTGTTAATTTCCCAAAGGTAAGAATGGAAAGGCTGGAATTCAGTGATAGAGGACAGGGTCAGGTGTTCTAATAGTGTGTAGGTTTGGGGATTTGACAGAATTACTGCTGAGCTTGGAATGTTTATCATTGACACAGAAATGGCAGGTTAAAAGGCAAAAAATTCTATCAATCAACTAAATTTGTGTGAACCCAATCAGCTTGATTGTTATTTTCCCCCTCTCCACTGATCTATTATTTTAGTGTTAAGTAGGTGCAGATTGAATTACCAGCCAATTTGAGACAATTGTGTCCAATGACTATTCACTTCAATGAATAAAATCAGTTGAACTTGTCATTCACTGGTGGCAAGTACAAAAACTTTCCAATTAAATGTAATTTTAAGTACATGTGCTGTCATTTCACAGCCAGCAAAACCTTGCTTGCTTCAACTATTGAAAGTTATCCAAAGTAAATTTTCCCTTCTGGAAAAACCTCTTTCCTATAACCTCTGAATTAGCTGCCCATTCTTTGTTTTATTCACTAAATTTCATCAGAACCTTTCTCTGTAGAAGTCTCTAAGAATGTGTTCTAGGAAACAATTCATCAAATCATTTATATGTTAGTCACTTGTAACATTTTTCTGGATGCACATTTGGTTAATCAATTTAGAAACACATCATTTGAGAATGACTTTTTTTAATTTTTCAATGTTTACCATGATTTTCATCTTTCCTAATGAATGATTACATTTCTGCATAATAATAATAATATTAATAATAATAATAATAATGTGAAGTATGTTAAGGTTCTTATCCCAAACAAATCAACACGTGTTTAGAGTGGCTAGAGTTTTAAAGGTTTTATGGTACAGTTCTGAAGGGCTCTTTCATGAATGATTGATATTATATGATTTTAACATTATATAAAATCAGAAAAAATAACTTTTAAGACCTTGTTTTCTTTAAGCCAGAATATTTGGTACTGGAACTTATGGAGATTGCAATTATTTTTCATGACTGTTCAACTGGAGCAAAAATATTCTCCTGAAAATTGTAGCTTAGGACGGAGATATGGTAACATTTAAAAAATTTTGTTTTACATTTTTATATTGAATGCTCTTATTCCTTACCTTCACAGGAAACAAGATTCAGAATTTCTGCTATTTTCATGGAAAAGAGAACATTACTCAAATACTCAGTAGATGTAGAGGAGTCATAGCATTGATTTAAAAGATTGGCTTCTTTTACTTTAATAAAACTCACCTCTGTTCTAGTTGGTAGGACACCATGACTAAAAGTTCAAAAGGAGGTAAGCTGTCATTAGTTAATGGAGCAGCTTGCAGAGGTAGAGGAATATTATATATATATTTTATTATAAAGGCCAACCTGTATTTTGTCCAGGGGAGGCAACAAAATCCGATTTCTCCTCTGTTTCTGATTTTCAGTACCATTCACTTATAAATAAATAAGATTATGTGGGGCTTTATGTAATAATTGATTGGACAGAGAGTTTTCTTTTGGTTTGAACCTTCACAGTCAGACTCCTCTGCTAACTGAAAGGTGCTTTGAAAGATAAACTAATCCAACAGACATATTTGATTAAGAACTAGGTTGGCATATTTGCATATTGCTCTCATAGTTTTGCCTGATAAGTGTGAATAGTCTTTATCTGGTTTACCAATGTGCTATTTTCCCTAATTTGAAATTAAAATTCCAATGAGTATCTGGAATGCTATATTAAAACCCTATTTATTATGAATTAATTGGTCAGTTACATCAGGTGTTAGTCTTGCTGAGCTGTAGTGATCAGGCCATCAGGTAATTTGAAAAAGAAAAATTACTAACTTTTGACTGGAAACTAGAGAAATGTGATAAAAAAAATAAAAAGACCCCTTTCTCTTCAGTCTCCATTAAATCATAGCACAAATACATTCTGAGAATTAATCTGTGATTTGGTATTGATATAATAGTAGAAAATGATTCATATAAATATATTTATCTTATTATTAATTATATTTAGCTTTTGTAAGTTGAGGGTCCTGCGTCAAAACTCCTAAGTATAACATATCTCTTCTGCTGTCTTCTCTGCCCCTGAATTGAGATTGGAAATTATTTGTACGAAGGGCAGTTTAGTTTCTTGTGATTTTGTGAATGCTTACCAAAGTCTAACTGAAGATAATCTCAAAACTACAGTACATAGTAAATGTGAAGTTAAACTATTTCTGTTTTTTTCTTTAACTTCAATTTTGTTCAACTAGGTTGTATTTTGAAACAATATAGTGCATGATTTGAGCACATAGATCCTTGGGTCAGACTGACTGAGTTTAGTATTCAGAATTTATTAATAGGTATCTCTGAATATGATGCTTATACTTTCTGGATCTCACTTTGCTCCTTTGAGATAAGGTTGGTGGCAGGAATAAAATGGATAATCTGGATGATAAGCCTTCATACAGACCATGGCAAATAGTGAGAGCTCAAGAAATTCCAAAACTTCTTCATTCTCTCAACTGTATCTCCAAACCAACTTGCTAGATAACACTATGTTATGTGAACCAAAAAATAGAAAGTCTAATTAAGTGCATGTACTGCCTCCCTAAAATGAATGTAAACATTATATACTGCAAACATGAACTATATTTAAAAAATAGTACAGTCCAAATATTAATCTAAATATTTATTGCAAATACAATGGCAGGTAACATATATTGATCACTTCTTATATGCTATCCATTTTTGAAAATAATTTTATTATATATAACTGTACTAATAAAAGGGAGGAAGAGAGAGATTTAGTTGCAATTGGAATGAAAAAGTGGTCTGTGAACCATTAGAATTTTTTCTTCTTTCAAGTTATTACTATTTTTCTTTGAATGATTTCAACAAATTCTATGAGTTACAATCACATTTTAAAGTATAATCTACTTTACTCAAAGTTTACTGATTTAGTGACAATTTCATCCAACAATATGCCTTCACAGAAACATCTAAAATAGTGTTTGACCTAATACCTACATACAAGGCCAGATAAGTGAGTACATAAAATTAACCACCATATACTATGAGGTATGTTGTTTCATTATTCTAATGTTAGGGAGGGAAATGAAGACTCAGAAAGTCAGTTGCTAATTCAGACAGCTGATCAAAAAATGTTGAATCTTTAATTTCAACACAGATCTCACCATTTTGGAGTATGCATTCTTAATAATCATTCAGTATGTATTATGCATTATGATATGTGATTAATAATCCTTTTACAATAGATTTATGATATCATAAAATATGCTCTGATTTTGCATAATACAATTCTTTTATAGTAAAGAAATACAAATTTCTTACAGAAATTAAAGGCATAATGTAAAGAACCACCTATCCCTTCATTAATACCCCAAAATGAAAATCTTGAATTAAGTAAAAAACCAACTCTGTTCTCCATTTTTTCTTAGTTGACATGGTCCCAGATAAGAGGGTCCAGTTGGATATTGGATTCTTACTAGTAACTGCAGCCTTAGCTGCCTTTCCATGAAATTAAAGTTTATCCTTTAGCAACATTAAGGGATGCCAATTTGTCTTTACCTAACTAACTCTTTTGTGTGTTTTGTTTCTCCTAGACGATAAACAGGATGCATAAGATTTGCAACTCCCATTCATTACTCCTGCTGCAGCAGCCACCTATCTCAGTACAGGTTTCCTGACACTGTTTCTCCCACAAAGCATTAGTTTCATAATGCGATGAATATTTTAATTTTGAACAATATTATTACTGTGAACCACAAATCCAAAAAGATTTATCTGTATAATAAGGGCAGAGGAAAAGGCAAAGAATAAATCAGCTTTGTCAAGTTTTGGGTTATGCTATGCCAGCTTTCCAAAGTGTAGGATCTGTGCGCTTAAACACATAAAGTATAAATAAATTTTATTATAATAAAATCACACTCTTACCTTTGAAGGAGAGACTCTATATTTAATACAATTCATCTCTTCCATGTAAGTGGCAAATGAATTACACTGTACTTTTGGAAAAAATGTAAGGTCTGGAATAGTGATTCCATGAGTCACTACACTTTCCCTGAAGTATGTATCTTCTTTCCAGTGTTCTTTTTGTACATGTAATGTAAACTTTCAGTTCTTTCATTTACATCTTTGCCCCTCTACATTTCTAATATTTTGTTGTTGAACTAGGAGGTTACCCTGTTTTGGGCTACCATTTAGTTCTTATAGCGATATGACCTATATTTTTGTTAGAACTGTTCCCAAGTTCATAGCCATATGTAAAACTTTATGCTGCAGCAGATCTTTCTTGATACTGAATTCTCTAGACATTATTTAATTTAGTGAATACTTCTGGTAGTAGAGCTCCTCAACAAATTTCTACTAAATAATCTGCTTTTTCCATTTCTTTCTAACTGAACACCACTATTATTTCTTTCTTGAACTTCTTCAGATAGTCAGTCTTTATTGTACATGAGGCTCCACTTACCTACAATACTTTGAGCAAAAATAATGAGAACTTCTAAAGGAAACAAAATATCAAAGTTGTTTTCATTTCCTTAGCTTCTACTAAGAAAATACATTTGAAGATACCAAGTCCATCTCTCTTATTTAACTTAATGCTTTTAAAGATCCACTTCCTAAGACTAATTTCTAATAGGTCCCAAAATGCATAACAATATTACTAAATTTCTACAAGAAACAGGTGATAAAAGAGGGAAACAGAGAGAAACTAAGGGCTTTTTAAATATCTTCATTGGATAACATAGTTATTGACCCCATAAATCACTGCAAGTCCAAGACAATTTCTTGATTCATAGGAAAGCTCAGTTAAGAAGTTTTCTAGTATAAGAAAATGGAAAGACATCCCTTGTTCCTGGGTAGGAAGAACCAATATAGTGAAAATGACCATATTTCCAAAACTGCTATATAGATTTAATGCAATGCCAATTGAAATTCCAACAATATACCGCACAGAACTAGAGAAAACAATCCCAAAATTCATTTGGAACTAGAAGAGCAATTCTAGGCAACAGAGACATGGCTGGGGGTATTACAATCTCCAACTTGAAACTATGCTACAAAGCTACTGTGATAAAAACAGCATAGTACTGGCAAAGAAACAGACCCAAGGATCAGTTGAATAGATTAGAAGATGCAGAAACAACTACAGACATACTCAGCCACCTCATCTTTGACAAAGGAGTCAACCACTCTCATTAGAGGAAAGATAGCATATTTAATAAATGGTGTTCAAAAAACTGAATTTCAACCTGCCAAAGATTAAAACTAGACCCATACTATCACCGTGCACTACACTAAGATCAAAGTGCATTAAAGATCTAAATATTAATACAGAAACACTAAATCTGCTGGAAGATAAGTTAGGTAGAACTCTTGAAGACATGGTGTAGGTAAAGACTTCATGAACAAAACCTCAGTAGCATGGGATCCAGCACAAAGAATCATCAACTGGAATCTCATCTCATTAAAAAAGCTTCTGCAGTGCAAGAGAAACCATCAACAGAGCTAAGAGACAACCTACAATGTGGGAAAAATTTTTCAGCAGCTTTACCTTAGACAAAGGACTACTATCTAGAATATATAAAGAACTGAAACAAATCAGACCACCCAAATTCAAAGACCCAGTTCAAAATTGGGCCTCTGAAATGAACAGACATTTCTCAAACAAAGAAGTAAAAGCAGCAAATAAATATATGAAAAAATATTCAACATCACTGGTCATTTGAGACATGCAGATGAAAACAACACTGAGATTCCACCTCACCCCAGAAAGAATGGGTGTTATCAAGAAATCAACCAATAACAAATTCTAGAAGGGGTGTGGGGAGAAAGGAACACTTCTCCACTGTTGGTGGGAGTGCAGACTAGTGCAACCACTTTAGAAATCAATATGGAGATACCTCAAAGAACTAGGGCTAGAGGTCCTATTTGACCTAGCTATTCCCCTACTGTGTATCTTCCAAAAAAAATTAAAAGAATCATACCACAGTGATATATGTGCACCCATGTTTATAGCGGTACAGTTTGTAATAGCTAAAGTTTGGAAACAGCCCAAGTCCCCATCAACTGGAAACTGGATAAAGAAGATGTGGGTTTTTTTTTTTTTAACAAAATGGAGTGCTACTCAGCCATAAAGAATGAGAACCTAGAGATATTTATAGCTAAATGGATGCATATTGAGGCCATTCTCTTAAGTGAATAAATAGGACACACATGTGTAAATACCAAATAGTTTCTCTAGTGTGAGAAACTGAAAGTGTAATTAAGGATTAAAATGATTAAAATGAATAATTGATAATTTGAAATTGGAAGAAAAGTTTCAAAGGGGTAGGTGCAGCAGGAGTGGAAGGGGAGAGATCAGAGTTACAGGCTGGAATCTGGAAAGAATTCATATATAGATTGTGTTTAAAACTATAGGAAGTGATATAGATAGAGACTAAGCTGGAGATCATCAGTGGGTTGGGAAGGAAGAGTCACTGAGATCAAAGAAGAGAAGGGTGTGTTTCCAAAAGAAGCACATACAACTATGTACAGTACACAGTACTTGATAGTGTGATAAATGATTGTTACTGTTTTATGTACTTTATGTACTTATCATAACATGCTTTAGAGCATAATCCTACTTATATAAAAGAGTTTACTGTGAAACAGTGTGCTGCTATGCCAGTAGTAGCCTCATGTATCTTGTGTTTAACTGGGTATTTGGATGATATCAAGGGGCCATCACAGATGACTGACATATACCTTCGCAGTTTGCACTTAGAAGTTGCCACCCTGTGTGGTACTGTGCGATACACAAGGATGAAATTGCCTAATAACATATTTCTCAGATTATTTTTCCATCACATGTCACATGACTGTGTTGAAATTTAAATCTAAAAAATTTGGCCTATGTGGAGTCTACTAGCTAGTTAGAATTTTTTTCCAGACCACTATTTATTCAATATTAGTTTTGAAAATCTTTCTAAAACAAATCACATCGTTTGATGTCTTGTTAATGCTTGAGATTTTTTTTTTAAATTATATGGAAAAATGTTTAGGTACTTTTTAGTTTTTCTTTGTTTGTGTTCTATTATATTTGAATATTATTATAGCTTTTTTTCCCTTCCATTGCTTTTCTTTGAATAATTTTAATTTTTGTATATATGTGTGTTTAGTGAAGGATAATTAAGTTATACATTTAAAAAAATGAAGTTTTCTAGTATTATAAAATAGTTTATTTCCAAAACGTGTAGCACATTCATCCCCATCTTTTAATAGATGATCTCTTTTCTCCAAAAGTAATGTGACATTCCATTGCTGATGTATATTTTTTTCACATAACAGAGAGAAAGGTTTTGAAGGCAAAGTTGAATAATATTAAGCCCATACATTGTACATTCAAATTCTGTTCATGCTAATTATAAGCTGTGGTATCCATGATAAGCACCAATTTGGATATTTTTCAGGAGAATAAGTAGATACCACATGTCCCCTAAGCTGCTTCTAGTCAGTGGTTGAGCATGGTGGGGACACTGGCACCTGCATCTTCCTGCCTGATACTGAGTGATTCTCACAGGCAATTTTGGCTCAGGGATACAGTATCAACTTTTGCAAGTCCTTGTCAGAATTTCTATACATTCTATGACTCTTCCAACTTGATATTAATTCACTTTATCATTTTATTAGTTATTCCTGAATGTTGCTTCTAAGAGTCTCCTTGTATAATTCTGTGTTCCACTCCTCTATCCTTCATGGGCTTTTTACCCCAAACATCTCTTGAACATCTACTTACTCATGATATCTGCTTATTCAAGAACCAAATCTGATGTACTAACTATCTGGACTTCTTAATTCTCAATATAGAAAGAGGATGATTGTAATTCAACTGACTTTTTAAAAATTTTGAGTGTCAAATGTGAAAATAAATGTATAGACATATTAACAATAAAATAAAAGCACTGCATCCTTCTTACAGCTACCATACTTACAATCACCTTTTTATTCTGTGGGCCTCATTTTCCCTCCAAATCTTTCCCCTCCTACTGTTCCAGCTCTTCGTCTTCTGGGTTTTTTTTGTACCAGAAATCAAACTCAGGACCTTGCATTTGCAAGGCAGCTGGCGGCACCACTGAGCTAAATCCTGGGCCCTCCAGCTCTTTTTCTTATGGTTCCTTTCCTTTGTTTTCTACCATCATTATCTTTGGCGAATACAAAGCAGTAAGAAAGAAAAAAGTAGAGTTTCAAATACAACAGTATGGAGGAGAAAGAAGAATGACTGGGAAAGTCATGAAGTAATGGTCAATGGTGAAAGTAATAATGATAAATACCATCAACTATATCTCAAAGAACAGCAAAGTACTTCAAAATGTTGTTATCATTTAACAGTAATAGTAATTTATGATATAGGCATTGTTATCATCATTTTGGAAAGGCAAAACCAAAATAAAAGAAGTGATGAAAGACCTCATGAGTACTTCATCTGTGAACTTATGAAATGCAACTTGATTCCTTGTATTTCTGACTTTGTTGTCTATGTTTTTTTCCTACATGTATGTAATTAATCATTGAAAAGAAAAGTATATGAAAAGGCAAATGGAGAACAAAGACAAAGGATATTAGAGACAGGAAGTCAAAAAGAGAAACTTTTTAAAAAAAACACAAGATTTACTCTAGGCCAACACAAATGAAATGTTTAGGGGTGGGAGAAGAAAGGAGAAACAGGCTCATCTGTGGCCAAAGTGTTTTTGTTTAGGTAACCATCTCAGTTTGCTACTTTACCTATAGATAAACTCTTGATAATTGTTTCTGGATAATTTCTCCAATTCTGTTGAAGTGATTAAGGCCCTTAGATGATAGGAGCTAAATTGATATCACTCTCCCTTTCTCTAGCTTGGCCTATAGACTGCTGCTACCTGGTATGGTCTCAGTGAAGAAAAGTTATAAAGACCAAAAGTATGGGCTAGGGAATTTGGTGCTGGCTTCAGGTTCTGCTCTCCTACCTACTGAGATCAATCCCAACAAGAACACAGAGCAACCATTAGCTGAGTAGGGAAGCCAGGTTTCTCTGCTAGGGAAATCTAGAGCTATTTCTTAAGGAATATAAACCAATTTTGTTGTGTTTATTCATTTTATACATATGCATATGTATTCTCATATAAAACAATTGTCTCTATCTGTTAGTCATGTTTAGAGAGATTGATGGAATATCCTAGGGTGTGACACACTTCTTCATTTATTTTCTTCTACTCTCAGTCATAACTAGCTTCACCAATAAAATTTAAGTTTGTCGGCTTTGAAACGGCCCTAACAGAAACCACTGTTTACCAGACATGAACAGGGTCATAAATGACCAAAGTCTGACTATTCATATCTACTGTATTTTTCTTGTGTCTTCTTATATTGGGTGACTATTTTCACTCATGTCTTTACCTTCAACTTGTTTGTGAGCTCCCAAAGGACAGTGCCTCATCTTTACTTCTATTTACTTTTCTGTCTGAAATGTCCCACTTCTATCTAAAATATAACTTTCATTAAGGGAGGAATACACTTCCTTTATTCATTTTTTATGTTCTCAACATCCATTATGTTATATGGTGCATGAACAGATCTCAAATAAATGGTGACATTGTCTCCAGAGCTTATTTTTATGTTCTTTATATTAACTTATAAATTGCCCAAGGTACATTTATCAATCATTTACTTTACCACATTTTGTATTTAGTCCTTTAGAAAGGTATTTTTTCTTATCTCTGGAAGGATTTCCTGATGAGCTTTATTTTAACTTTTCAGATACGTAGTTAAACCCCATCACCTCCCCCTTGTAGTATTCAGGCTTGTGGGATTCTTCCATATTTAATTCATGCAGATATTTGACAGACTGTTATTAGCCAGAGCTGAAACATAAAGTCCTAGGATCAAAAAAGCCCTAAAGAATACTATGACAGACATTCAGTGATGTTGATGTTGATATGTAGTTAAAGTAATTCCTTGAATTCTTCTCTATACAGCTTTCTGATGTTATCTTTGTATTTGGGTGAGATGTAAAAATAGGATTACTTGTCTTCCTCTCTCTCTCCCTCTTCCTAACTCCCACACTTTTATGAATTTCTTTCAAAGAGACACTAATGCCATTTTAATGTAGACCATGCACTGAAGCCTGCCTATCACTGAAGGAGCCTCTGCTATTTTGGATGCAGCCTACTTGCAAAGACATAATTCCAATCTCAGTGGAATTTTCCACTTAGCACCTAAGACATCTGTTGTCTTATTTCTTTGCTTCCTTGATTTCATGGTTAGGTTTTTGTGGTTATTTTCTTCTCTTTTTACATAAATACACTTTGTATTCCACTTTATCCCAGTGTCTTGCCAGCTAAGCCAGAGAAGCACACTCTATTCTTTTGATTGAAAAATCTTTTAGCTTCTCATTTTGTAGGCAGGTTACCCTTTTCCTAATTGCTCTCTTCCAAAGGGCTTTATTATCATAGCACATTTTGAATAAAGAGTACCTATTGCTTGCTAGTTATTACCCCAAGAATTGGTTGTAACTCCTCTGTGTAATAATAGTAGCAAGGAACATAGCTAAATGAGGTTGTGCCTGTGATAGGGTTCAGAACTTATGAGGTAAGGCATACATTTTGGATATCAAACAGGTGCTTAGAAATGAGAATGCCATTCATTAGCAATTTAATCAGTACAAACAGCTTTATTTTTGTATGAGCCGCAGGATGAAACCAGCAATTTCAGGTTTGTAATTTGCTGCCTTATCAGTTGTTAAATGCAAAAGATCAGCTGCATATAGGATTATGATCTTAGCTGGGTTCTGTTAATCTGGTTGAACATTTATTGAAATTATACATTCTTCTTGTAAATGGCATTACTAAAGTTATTTAAGATTTACTTAGTTATGGACAAATTCTATGCTGTTTAATACATTGAAAATGTACATTAGACTGAGAATTAATGATGAGTTTTTAAATATCTTCTTTGAAATTTTTTTGAATTTCCTTTTCTGTAACATAAGCAGTAGCCTTGAGTCATTTTCTTGAGAGTCCTATTAAAACTACTCTTTGTTTGTTGTTTTTGTTTTGTTTTGTTTTGTTTTTAAAAGGGGGAGACAGGCACAAACTTTTATACTGGGTAAGAAAGAACAAAAGCAGAAAGCCATTCATAGTCTGAATGTTAATGTACACATTCGCTTTTAGGATAATTGTTTGTTCTGATGAAACTCGTTGGGAAAAGCTTTTGAAAAGAAAACACACTTGGTTTTCACCAAACATTTCCATCTGTAGGATAATTCTCTGGCTCCTTGAATCATTTGGAAATGGAAAAGCTACTTGAGTAATAAGGGCTATTGAAAATTAGTTGGTAAATTTCAACAAGCCTTCCTTTGGTAGAAAACAGAATGAGTAGGACAATAAATTTGACTGTCTGAGCTTTTTATCTGAGATATATTAACAGATGGCATTTGTAAACCATGATGAAAAAATAAATCATCTTTTCCTAATTACTTGTTAATTATTTTCCCAGTTTATGTGGCTGCTATACCCTTAAAATGAGAGTATAAATTCTATCCTGGGAGGAGCCTGTCAGATCACCCCCTGGCAATCCCTTAACACTGAATGGTCCTTCACCATGCCCAGTGAAAGTGAAGGAATGAATGAATGTCTTGGAATTAAGCATGACCTGAACTCCAAAGTGCTACCCATTTGTGAACCTAGAGAGGTCCTTCAGCCTCACAATGATGAATGATGGTATTATCCCTGCTTTATCTATTACAAGAACACCAGTAGTGTTAACACTGCCAAAACCATCTGAGTAGATCTTAATATCTGACTTATTCTTCTGAAGTCTGTGGATTTCACAATGAATATGTTTTTCTCTTCATAATAACTATGATTATAATGAACTTCTGAGGAAGACATTAACCAGCTTGGTAAACTCTAAGTAGGATTACACTTTCTGGTTCTTATTCCTTTCATATGCAAAATGAGGTGGTGACTAACAGGAGTCCCAAGATTCCTTCTAGAAGTAATATTTTATGACTATTTTCCTAGAATTTAATAATTTCTGCTTTATTTCTCTTCTACTTCAACATATTCTAAAACATAAAAAACAAAAATTATAAAAGATCAACTACATAAATTAAGGGTGTTCAAGCTCCACAAAAGTTGGATGAAAATAAAATACACAAGTAGATGTGTATTTGAGAAAGAAGAGATCATCATCCTTATTTCTGTTGAAGGTGTTTTATCACAAAGACTGTTGCTGGAAGAAATGAATGAGTGAACATAGAAACTTATTTATACCTAGAGCTGAAGACTATGATAGCAATTAACTAAATAATCCTTTCCCCAGATGATGATACATTGTCTGGTAGACTATTGCATTGCTTTAAAACCTATAAAAATAAACAACAATAAAAAAATATGAAAACTCCTTTTCAATTGAATTTCATTGATTAATAAATTAAACTTACTTATTTTTGGTCAAATAGTTTCTTTTATAATATTTTTCATTGGTAAAATGGCCATACTTCCAAAGTTGCTATATAGATTCAATGCAATTCCAATTCAGATCCCAGCAGCATACTTCACGGAACTTGAGAAAACAATCCAAAAATTCATCTGGAACAAGAAGAGACCTAGAATAGCAAAAGCAATTCTAGGTAACAGAGACATGGCAGGGGGTATCACAATCCCCAACCTGCAACTATACTACAAAGCTGCTGTGATAAAAACAGCATGGTACTGGCAAAGAAACAGACTTGAGGACCAGTGGAACAGATTAGAAGATGCAGAAACAATGCAAGACACACTCAGCCATCTCATCTTTGATAAAGAAGTCAAATACCCTTACTGGAGGAAAGATAGCCTCTTTAATAAATAGTGCTGGAAAAATTGGGTTTCAACTTGCCAAAGATTAAACTAGACCTATATCTCTTGCCATGCACCAAACTAAAATCAAAATGGATTAAAGATCTAAATATTAAATAGAAACGCTGAACCAACTGGAACAGCAGTTAGGTAAAATTCTTGAAGACATTGGTGTAAGAAAAGATTTTATGAACAAAACCTCAGTTCCCTGTGAACTAGCACAATCAACAAGTGGGATATCCTCTTATTAAAAAGCTGATGCACAGCAAGAGAAACCACCAGCAGTGTGAAGAGACAACACACAATGTGGGAAAAAAATCTTTACCTGCTTTTCCTCAGGCAAAGGTCTGCTACCTAGAATCTATAAAGAATTTAAAAGGATCAGACCTCCCAAATTTAAAGACCCAATCTGAAAATGGGCATCTGAAATGAACAGATATTTCTCAGACAAAGAAGTAGTAATAGAAAATAAATACATGAAAAAATGTTCAACATCACTGGTCATTCGAGAGATGCAAATGAAAACAAAGCTGAGATTCCACCTCACTCCAGAAAAAATGGCTGCTATCATGAAATCAACCAATAACAAATTCTGGCAGGGCTGTGGAGAAAGAGGAACATTGCTCCACTTCTGGTGGGAGTGTAGACTGGTACAACCATTGTGGAAATCAATATGGAGATACCTCAAAGAACTAGGACTGGAAGTCCCATTTGACCCTGCTATTCCCCTGTTGGGTATCTTCCCCACTGAATTAAAGGAATCATACCACAGCGATATATGTGTACCCATATTCACAGCAGCACAGTTTGTGATAGCTCAAACTTGGAAACAGCCCAAATGCCCATCAACTGGAGACTGGATAAAGAAAATGTGGGTTGTTTTTTATAAAATGGAGTACTACTCAGCCATAAAGATTGAGAAACTAGAGATATTTATAGCTAAATGGATGCACATTGAGATCATACCCTTAATTGAAATAAGTAGGACACACATGTATACACACAGAATAGTTTCTCTAATGTGAGAAACTGATAGTGTAAATAAGGACTAAAAGGTATAATAGATAATGTGAAATAGGA
>NW_004624791.1:6803637-6813928 GCF_000247695.1 Heterocephalus glaber
AGGGGTAGTGGGAGGGGCAGGGGAAAGGAAAGAAGAGAAAGGAAAAATGATGAGAAATCAAAAAAATGGAAATAAAGTCTGTGTAAATAGGGAAGGGTGGAGGGCATGAAGGGAGGGCTAGGAATGGGGAACAAATAAGAACCAAGATGCATTATGTAAATGTACAGTTCCCAATGAGAAATGTAATTATGTTGTATACCTACAATGTAGCAATAAAAGAATTTAATACAAAAAAAAAATAAGGTGCCCCACTCTGGATGTGAGTGCTACCAACCCTAAGGACAGATAGCCTGGTCAAAAATGGAAGAGACAGAAAGTGGGCTAGTATAGTTGCTTGTCACTTGTAGCTCCCTTGTTTGTTGCCTCTTGCCTTCTGTCTTCTGCTCACCATGAACTGTTTATCCTTTGTGAGGCCCCTCTGTCTTGCCACCCTGCCTTGGAGCCAGCTGATTATGGACTAAACCTCTACAAACCATAAGCTGCAGTAAACCTTTCCTGCTGTAACTTTGGGTGTTGATTATTTTGCCTCAGCAATGAGAAAAGTAACTAATACAGTTTATATGGGATGTTGTCAAATATCTTTTGACATTAAAAATGACGTTCTTCATTGAATAAACACTGTTCACAACAAAATTCAGTAAGTTAGTAAATAAATATGTTAAAATAGTAAGGGCTAACTTGAATGTTGCAATAAAAGATGGTATTTATTGTCAGGGATTATTTTCCAAGTATAAGAAACCTGACCAATATAGAAGTTGACTATGTGTGTTAAAAGTCTTTGGAACTTGTTTGAGGAAGAAGTTTAGAAAAGTATGGAGGTGTAAGGCAGAGAAGTCTGAGAATGTTCTAAGAAGTGTCTAATGGGTGATTCTGCTCAGAGCTCAGAAGACCAAAATGCCAGAAGGTAAACAGTAAAGGCCAGGTTCAAGAGATTTCAGGTGGGAAAAATAACTGCATTTGGAATTGGATTATAGGCCATATATTTTACACTTTTTCTATGTTTTGCCCACTTTCTGAGACTTTTTGGGAGACTGATATTAAGAAGAGTGGACTGATGGATGTGACAAAGGAAATTTCATGGGAGCTTAACATTCCAGCTGGGTACTTCTGAACGCTTTCATTCAAATTTACAGTGAGAATTGGGGCCACCAAGTATAGCTTAAAAATTTGAAAAACTTAAATTTTGGCCCAAAATGAACCAAGTTAGGGCCAAAGGTGGTATGGTTGCTGAAGAAATTAGAACAATTGAAAGAAACCCTGAACTCTGTAGAGTGACAAGAAGAAAAATGCCTTGAAAACATTTTAGGAGTCAGCAAGACTCCTCCCATCACAGGGTCAAATGTGAAAAAGTATAAAACTCTCATTTGAGAAGACCATGACCCCTTCAATTCAGATTGTGTGTGTGTTTGGGGGCAGTCCTTACACTGTGGTCAGCAGTGCAGCCACTCAGAGGCTACTGCAGCCATGGTCCAAGGAAACCCAGATATTATCCTTGTTACAGGCAGACTTTGGAGTCATCCAAAAAGTTCTGTCTTTACCAGAATGCAAAAGGAAAGATTTGTGAGATTATGGAAGCTTCTACTCAGAATTCAAAGAGAGGCTGGGGCAGCCCAGCAAGGAGCCCTTGAGAGTATAGTGTAAGAAGATGTAGAATGAAGAAAAGGTGTCATAGAGATCTCAGGGATTAGCTAGGAATGTGGACCATCTTCCAAGGAGAGCCTGCAATCACTAAAAGGAACTAGCCCTAGAGGGCCCATGGGATGCAACCAGAGAAACAGCACACGTAGGGCTCCTAACTCTGCTGTAGCTCACATTTCATCACTATATGCCCTGGATACTAGACATGAACCTATAGGACTGAATTATCACTCTGCTTGATTTAGGTCTTGCTTTAGTCTGATTCATTTCTATCCTATTTCTGTCTTTTTAGAATGGAAATATGTATCCTGTGCCATTATATCCTGAGATTATGAAATTTGATTTTGATTTTGACAGAGTTTCACAGATAAGAGTTTTCCTTCAGTCTCAGAACAAACTTGTGCTTTCAAAAAGTGCTGGAACTGTTTAGAGTTTGGGAAAGCTATTATTGAGTTCTTGGTCATGTGTGTAGGATAGGTGTGATATCTTAGGCATAGTTAGGAACAAATTATTGTCATTATTTGGAGATTAAGCATGGTTTAATGAGATATATATACAGATATTGACAAGGGGTAGGATGTGGTGATGAAGCTTAATTGTTTCAACTTCATAGGCTTTGGAGCTACTTAGGGGCTTAGTAAACCATGCTTCTGGATGTGTTGGATGGTTCAAGGAGGCACGCATTTATGTCATGATCCCTGGTCCCTTCCTGTTTGGCTGTGTTTCCCTGCTCTGTTTCCCAGCCACCATCAACTAAGCATGTTTTTCCTGCCACACCTTTCTGGTATGATTTCTCTGCTTTAGAGTTAGGTGACCATGGAACGAATTCCCTGAAACCATAAGCTAAATGAAACCTCTTTTTCATTAAGCTGTGAATGTTGGGTGTTGTGTCCCAGTGTCAGGAAAGTGGACTAGTCCACATATGTTTACTTATGCCAAAGTACTACCTCCCATCTAGTGGCATAATTTTAATAGTAGAATTAGCTCTACTGGAGCAGAGGAGGAAAATATCAAGTGCACTCCAAAGAGACAGAAAAAAATACTCCAAGGCAGAATGGGAGATGATGGTGAGAGAGAAACTTGGAAACAATGATCATTATTCAGGAAACTTAGAATTTTAGACATGTGTATTATGACAGAGGAGAAAGATGATGTGAAATGGGCATGCATGTGTGGGATGAAGACAAAGTTTTGTTTGCATCATAACAGATTTTGTGTTTATGCAATTAAAGTTTTATCCACCACATCTATAATAAGTTGATTTTTGAAAACTTTATTATTTTATAGGCTTAGACAGTTTTCTCTTGATTTTGGCATTATTTGGACTTTATTTAGGTTAACATTTTCCCCAGTTGCCATTTAACCTCTTTTTTGCCTCATCTAAGAACTATTCCTTTTCTTCTTACCTGTTCATTTGGAATTCTAAATAATGAAAGGTACTTTACTTGCTTTTCTTTTCCCAGATAAATGTTTTAGGATATCTTGGAGAAACATACAGTCAACTTTATGTTCTGGGAAGACATAAACAGTGGACCTAACTACTACTATTCTTTAACTATATTAAAATGTCTGTAGTTGGACTTGTATCCTGTTCCTGAGGAGGGTAACATTGGATCTGGGATCATTTTCTGTGTCACTGCAATATAATTAGAAATTAATAATAAATAAAAATTAATAGAAAATCATGTATCTATCTGTTACTTATTTTCCTCATCTTAATCCTGAATGATGTAAACACAAAACCAGACTATCTAGAAATAAGAGTAATGAATTTAGATAATAATCAAAATCCAAGAGCTATGCCTGAAACTGTATCAGTTATGAAGGCAATTTTCCTTCATATTCACTCTATTGAAGTACAAAATGGGTCTACTTCTGGTGAAATTGAATTCTCCTTAGTTATATACATGTACCAGATGCATAGAAATCTTGGATTTGACATAGCCCTTCAGGTATAGCACCCTATAATCACTGAGTACAGTTGAGATATTTTAATTGAGTTCTTGAGAAAGATACTTCTATTGATGGCTGAGTAGACCACAAGTTTAGGATTGGGTGTATACTTCTAGATCTATAAATATATACAGGTCTGAAATCTTATGGCTATGTCATATTCTTCTTATTAGGAATTATGGAAAGATCAGGAGAATCAATAATATAACAAAGTCACATTAGTGATAAGAATGTGACTGGCACAGGAATTAAATGATTTTAATAATCTAAGTATTTTGACAGCCCTTTCATCACACATTTTGTATACAAAGTCAGTGTTTAATCTAAGAAAAATTAACAGTATTGTTCGTGGAACTTTTTGTCCTGATATTCTCATACATTTAAACTGGATTGATTTATTTTCTGAACTCATTTTCTCTTATTTTCATTAAGATCATTTGGCTCCAGTTTTCCTTGTCTCATCCTCAACCAATTTCTTATGTGTTTGCCGACTGGTTCCTGGCCTTTAATTTTGTCATATTAGTATTATACAAGTGGCCAGCAAACTGATCCTAGCCTCCTTAGCTAGAACCTTAGCACTAAGAACCTGCTCCTTTATTGTGTGACTTAGCAGAGTAACTAGTTTTATTTCTGTTCTGCAACCTCAATTTCAGAACTAATTATTTGGAAAGTCTTGACCCCATTCAAAACACTGTTAGGTGTTTAATTTGCTTGTGTGATACTCTAGTTTCATTTTAAGAAGAGTTAATAGGGGTTCACTGGCAGAGAAAAGTCTTAAAAAGTTTATTGATGATGTCTAAGAAGTAGGAAGTATTGCTCTCAGATTTATTTTCTGGCACATATGAATGAAATATAATCAGAATTTAGACAGTTGGGAAGAACATGAGACTATTAACTTGAAAAATCTAGGTCAGGAAAATCATCTGGTTGGAAGGTCATCTTAAGTAGAATAACATCTTTTCAGGCTAATGACATCATTCACTTGCAAGTATAAATTCCTCATGTTCATATTTTTGACATTTCATCCTGTTTAGCTTTGAGACTTATATATAGCTCTAGTTTGAAATGCAGAGAAATCACTCACTTCATGAATGTTCACAGGCTTCGTGATAAATTCACCATTGGTCTTTCCATCCAAGGAGAGTTTAAGAATAAATCCCGAGCTTCTTAACAGCATTATCAAAATGCTAGTGCTCTTCCTTTCCTGCCCAAGATGTAAGCCCTGATTGAGGTATTGTGTCACATCCTAATTCTGGCACACTGAACAGTTGTTCAGTTTGTACAGCAGCTTAAATGAATCACTTTACAGCTTTCAAAGTCAGAGTTATGAGTAGAATAGTTTAAGGAACTTTCAGTCTTCAGTCATCCTTACATAAAATGACTTAAGCTGGATTCATAGGACAAAATTTTGTTTTGAAGTGGGAAATGGAGATATACTTTAGAGTTTTATTTCCCTTATAACTGCATAAAGAATTTTGCTGAAAGTGTTGGAGATAATCACTAATCTCTGTTGTGCTTTGTTGTGAATCAATTCAAGTATTTTACTACAAATGAGAGTTAAAATAGTAAACTTTGGTAAGCATATTTTTAAGGAGTTTGAATTGCAATCTAACATTTTAATGATTTTACTTGTATTTTCTTCATTCAGATATACTCTCTTGTGTAAAAGACAAATAAACACTGACTGTTACAATTAATGATCCAGAAATTAAGTATGTTCCTGCCTACATTTCTCCCTGGAATTAAGTTGTGCATGCATTTTATATATCTTAGGCACAAGGTAAAAATGCTGGAATAGATGATCCTCTGTTATAATATCAAGTATATAAGGCATCTATTATCTTTATCTTGATAAGGTACCTATTCTCTGCTTAAGGGGCAAGTAAGAATAAGTAGCTGCCAACAATAACAACATATTTTAAAACCCTGTGAAAATTAAGAAAAAACATGTAAGTCAATAGAGGAAATCAATCTTGAATACAGTCTTATACTTTCCTTTGGGTGAGTAACACAAATACTATGGTCTGTCTTCATAGAAACATAAGTAAGAGGCTGAACTAATTAACCTGAAAAATTGAGAATTCTCATTTTCCTTATTTTCTTTTGACCATTTAGCTATTTGACCTTGATGGCATAAAATCTCTCATTTATAAACATTACAATATTTAAGTTAGAGTACATCTAAAAATATTACCCAGTCTTTATGTTCTCATTCAAAAATTCAATATCACTATATTATCGACATGTTCAGTTTCTTTCTGAAATACTGGTGAATCTAAAGATGATATTATTATTTTCTACAGATCTACTTTATAAATGTACTTATTATTATTAGACAACACTGAATATACTCAAAACAGGTCTAGAGTCAAAATAGCTAACTCAAATATTAGGAAATTCTAGCAAACACAATCAAATGGCAGATATTATACACTTATGCTGAGAGCTGAATTGGGTAAGGGCATTAGTTTTATAATTACATAAATAAATTGCCTACGGTATTTTTCTTTTCTAAAAAATTAGAATGTCAAAAAATTGCTGTTTTAAAAGGCAAAACAAGAAGTTATTAAATTCTTAACATAGCAGGTCAAATTTGATGTGTTTGGATAATGTCAAAAGTTCAGAGGTTTTGTTCTGAACTTAGGTGTTTTATTTTCCTTTTCTCACAAAGGCCACCACAATGTGGATAATAATCCTTAAGTAAAATGAAAAGCACCATATGTGAGTAGGAAATTCTTGAGAAATTTAAAGAAAAGTGAATAGTTGTATTCTTTTCCAGAGATGTCTCTTAGAAATTTAGAAAATCTAGGTTGTTAAGAGTGTTAAATATATTATAGTAAAATGTGTTTATTTGGGAGACTTTTGGAATTCATATGTTATAAATATTGTGAATAATAACAACATAAATCACTAGAAACTCTTTGGCATTGCATTTCTTAGTGCTTCCCAGAAAAAAGAACTCTTACTTTCTTTAAGTAATATTTTGTGTTGATATTTTACATTGAATATTATTTCATAAAATGAATTAATTTTCCTTTTTCTGTGATAAAAGGAGATTCAGAAGACTTGGTTGAATTTAAGTTACAAGGATAAATCATTATACAGGATCCAGCATTGCCAGATTTCCAGAAACACTTCATAGTGCTTTCAAGAATTTCCAGTATTTGTAGAAAATAATCTCTTTTACCAATGCTTAAAAAGAACAACAAAGTAAATGAGTGCTAGTATTTTTTTTAAAACATTAAAATGTGTTTTCTTACTTGAAAACAAATAACTATAACATAAAAATGACTTTGGTACAATGATTTGATTTTTTTCAGTCTTTGTAGGTTTGTATTGATATATGCTTAAAATCATGGGGCTCTGTTTTGGTTTAGATATAAAATGTCCCCCCAAAGATCCATGAATTTGAAAGGTTATTGGATCATGGGACACTATACTCATCACTAGTTCATCCACTGATGAGTTCAGTCTCTAAATGTGCTGTTTGTTAGGAGTAGGGCCTGGTTTGAGGTGGGATATGAGGGGGTGTTATCTGGATGGGTGTATTCATGTTTCCAGCTCATCCTCGGTCTCTCTGATTCCTGGCTCCAAGAGTTGCCAATTTCCACCACCACGCCTTTCAGTGTTTCTGCTCTAGAGCCAACTGATTATGGACTGAATTCTCTGAAAATCATGAGCCTAAATTAAAGTCTTCTCCTTTAAATTGTGGCTGTGGCATATTTTATATGGTGACAAGAAGGATGACTAAAGGAGTAGTGGATTGCTGCTGTGACATTCTCTATCCATGTGATTTAGAAACCTTTGGAACTCTGTTGTGGGAAAAATTTGGAAAGGTTTGAAATTTTTGTCTAAAGAAGCCCTAGAATGCTTTAAGCAAGGTTAAAGGGTGATTCTGGTGGGAGTTCAAAAGACCAGCATGCTGGTAGGAATGTTGAAGGTAAAGGCCAGGCTCAATGAGATTTCAGATAGGAAGGAACACTATACTGGAAACTGAAATGAAGCCATGTTTGTTTTATTCTTGTAAAGAATTTGTCTACACTTTATCCTTGTTCTAAGACTTCTATGAAGGTGAATTAAAGGTGATGGACAAGTCAATTTGGTGGAAAAGATTTTAAGGCAACTGAATATTTAAGCTATGGCATCATTATTGTTGGTTGCTTTTAGATAGATCTACCATAGGAATCAGAAGCAAAAAGCAGAGTGAAATGATTTTTTTCAGGCAAGTGTATGAAAATTTAGAGGTGTGGCAAGGATGATGACTGAAAAGCTTAACATTAAGATATAGCCAAGTACTTTGTATCAGCACAATTGGAAAGATGGGTTGAAGGCATCATAGTAATTAGCAAGCCCTCAGGCTTTGCAGTCTTGAGGTGGAAAAGAGTAAACACCTTGGAAGGACTATTTTGAGAAGAAAGTGCTCAAATAACCTGTTCATTCAGGGACATAGAGACCAATGTTTCACCTAGTTCAGCCATCCAGGCACTCAGAGGTACTGTTGCAATGGTACATGTAGGCATGTTTAGGCTCAATCTGGCAGCATACTTTGGCATCATCCACATTGGTGTTGGATTTTCAGGCATTCAGGCTAACAGAGTTGTGGGGTAAAGAAGAGTTAAACACAGATTTCAAAGGAAGGTCCAGGAGGCCAGAGAAGGAGCCCTTGAAGAGGCAATCCATTAAGCAGTGAGGGTAAAGGCAAAGACACAATGGAGTCCCACAGAATTTAGAGATGACAAGAATTGGAAAGTCCACTGAAGAAAGCAATGAGCAGAGCCAGCACAATAAAGAGACCATTTGTGCTGAAACCAAAACACCCATACAAGCAGGGCTGCCCAAGCCCTTTGGAGCTCACATTGCACCACAACTTGTCTTACATGCTACATGTGTAGCTACAGGATTTAATATTTACCCTGCTTGATCTCAGTCTTTATTTGTGCATTTCCCTAATCCTTGTTTTTGGAAAGGGAATGTTTACCCCATATCATTGAATATTGTAAGTATTCATCTTTTGTAAAAATTTTTACAGGGGCTCACAGCTATGAATTTGCCTTGCATCAAGAGGAGATTTTGGGGGCCGGGGATTTAGCTCAGTGGTTTCGCCACCTGCTGCGCAAGTTCAAGGACCCAAGTTCGATCCCTGGTACCAAAAAAAAAAAAAAAGAGGAGATTTTGGATCTTGCCTTTTCAGCAATGCTTAAACTGTTAAAACTTGACATTTCTTCAAGAAAGGCTCAATTTTACATAATCACATGGACATGAACATTTTGGGATCCAGAGTGAAATACTGTGCTTTAGATCTAAAATTCATCTCAAAAGTCTCATGTGTTTGGAAAGTTTCCATTATACTCTACAGTTTTTCATCCATTTATAAATAAAGTAACTAAATGTCTTATTTGGACATAAAGCCAGATTGGAGCTAAGTCACTAAGGTTGTATCCTGGAGGAGTAGATTTTGTCCCTGATCCTCATGCATTTCTCCTTTTTCTGGATTCAGTGACTTGAACAGCTTTTTTTCTGCTACACCATTACTTCATGATGTTTCTGTCTTGGAGTCTACTGACCATAGACTGAATCCACTGAATACCATGAGCAAAAATAAACTTGTCCCTTAAATTGTGGGTCTGAGTATTGCATCCAGTGATAAGAAAGTTAACTAATCAGAATATAATAGTTGGAAACTAATTCCAGGGTTTGAATACATACATAAATACATACATACATGCATACATACATACATATATACATACCTGCAGAACTTAAACAAAAGTTATATTGACATATATTTGCCAATATTATGTGATATTTGAATGGTATTTTGTAAAATTTCTTTATAAACTTAATTTTCATCACATTAATGCATCCAACCTGTAGTCTGAAGAAATTTAAACCAGAAACCAAAGAAGAAGACATTAATTGTCATGAATACTTACAAAATAATATGGATTAAGAGAGAAATTTTATGGATTAAGAGAAATTTATAGAGCACAAATAGAAGCAGAGTGAAATATTTTATTTAGAATTGAAATGTTAGGAAGATTTGCAAGACTGGACCACCCCCATCACCCCAGCACCCCAGCACCTGGCACCATCTCACAGATGGCCATGCCCCTGGACCACTGGCCCGGCCAGGATGGTGAATGGATTTGCACTACAGAGATGCCAAGGGAGATGAAAGCCATTGTTATGGGGTCCAGAAGATAGAGCAGAAGTCAACAATAGAGAAAGGGCCTCTCTGAGGCTCCTTGATGAAAACTGAAGCTCACTGAGAAAGTGAAGAAAATCTCTGCAATAAAGGTGCACTGGAGCACCATGGTTGGTAAGTTGGTGGAATTAGCACCTTCCATTGAAATCCGGACTCACTTTGGGGAAAGGGCAGCTGGAACCTGCAGTAGAACCCTGCAGAATTCAATCTTGCAGGAGGTCAGGGAGCTCAACCTGGGCCTTGCAACCAGAAATCTGCTTTAATCTCAGTGGTCTACAGCTATCTTGCTAAGACTAATCAACTTAGATCTGCACATTACTGTCCATGTTGCCTATTGGTACAACAGACACATACCCTGAAGGAGATCCTTTTTTTTTCTTTTCTTTTTCTCTCTTCTTCTTCCTCTTCTTCTTCTTCTTCTTCTTCTTCTTCTTCTTCTTCTTCTTCTTCTTCTTCTTCTTCTTCCTCCTCCTCCTCCTCCTCCTCCTCCTCCTC
>NW_004624791.1:6826760-6841651 GCF_000247695.1 Heterocephalus glaber
ACAAACTGTGCTGCTGTGAACATGGGTGCACATATACCACTGTGGTATGATTCTTTTAATTCTTTGGGGAAGATTCCCAGCAGGGGAATAGCTGGGTCAAATGGGACTTCCAGTCCTAATTCTTTGAGGTATCTCATACTGATTTCCACAGTGCTTGCACCAGTCTACACTCCCACCTGCAGTGGAGCAGTGTTCCTCTTTCCCCACAGCCCCGCCACCATTTGTTATTGGTTGATTTCATGATAGCAACCATTCTCTTTGGAGTGAGGTGGTATAGCTAAGTGGATGCACATTGAAGTGATACTCTTAAGTGAAATAAATAGGACACACATGTGTAAATACCACTTTCTCTAGTGTGAGAATCTGAAAGTGTAAATAAGGACTAAAAATATAATAGATAACGTGAAATAGGAAGAAAAGGCCCAAAGGGAAAGGGGAAGTGGGAGGGGTAGGGAAAAGGAAAGAAGGGGATGGAATTAATATGAGAAAATGAAAAAATGGAACATATGTTTTGTAAATGGGGAGGGTTGGAGGGGTTGAAGGGAAGGCAGGGGAATGGGGAAAAAATAAGAACTAAGAGAGACTATGTAAAGGTGCAAATATCCAATGATGAATGTCATTATACTGTATACCTAAAATGTACCAGTACAATTAATTTAAAATTTTTTCCAACCCCTATTGTACTTAAATCTACAGGTGACCAAAATGATGGGTTTAAACATGAAAATAATTACCAAATAAATATAATTATTTGAAAATTTCACAAATCTTTTCTCCTTCATTTTGGACTTATGCATAAAGTGGATACAGTGGTTTGCTCTCCAGATTCCTATTCCAGAGTAAATATCTTATTCATTGCCAATAGGGAGAGTTGGTTACTGATAGCTCCTACTTGGATATCTCTTTGTAATCTTTCCTTCATAAAAGGAATCATTATCACCCAAGTTAAGTCCCATCCTCCAGCAGTATTCAGAATCTAAGGAGTGGTTCATGTAGAGGAACAAAGCTAGGACTCCTTTACATCAATTGAAATCATTCTAAAGCACAATCTTATTTCAGAGCTCCCCTTGAGAACTTCAGCATAATTGTTTTACAATTCAAATTCTCATTACAACCACTTTTTTTCCTCATTTCTCTTACACATTCTCCCTAAAAGTTTCCCCTAAGAACTTCCTATCAAATTTCTCATCTAAAGTCGCTTACATAGGTAGCTCAAACTAAAACTTTGTCAACAGTAACCCAAGACGGTAGATCTAAAATAGTGTTTTAAGGCTGGTGAAAGTACTCTCTCAACTGGTAATAAGGATAATATCAATGATAATGAATATAATATTGATAGTCCTTGTCTTGCTATAGCATCATATTGAGTTAAATTTTCTTGTTGATGAATGAGGATGAAGAGTTATGGGAGAGAATGTACTAGTTGGTATAACATCTCAGGAATTTGAAAAGGTTGGCAAAATTGAGACAAACATCAGTATCCATCATAGAGCCTAATCCTCCTATAGCTGCTGAATCTACAAATCAACAGTGAACGAAATTAATAATGAGTTCCGGTGTAGTGTTATCTCTGGCTGGTACCAACCAGTTACTTGGAGGCAAGTAAATGGACTGCTTCTAGCCTGGAAAGGAAAGACATTCAACTTGACTGTAACTGACACATAGTCTGAACATGAGTTTGCCTTTTGTTTTCAGACTCTCATCCATTACAATTATTTGATAACTTGCTAGCATAGGCTTCTATATGAATTCTGGGAAAGAAACTAATTTAAGTGAAATGGAAGTGGAATAATATGCACAAGGAGATATCACATCTCTAAAAGCTGCTCATCTTACGCAGCAATGGAATAAGGCTAATTTAGAAAAGACTCTATCCAAAAATGTAATGTCTTTCACTGAGACAACAGACATCTTTACAGACTATCATATCACATTGAACTTCAATAGATGAAATATCTATTGAACTGAGGGTGAAAATTGGAGTGACCTTCCTTACAACTGTGTCTAGTGACCACTGGGAAATTTATGCTTTCCAAATCTGTAACCCTGTCCAGAGATTGGCTCTCAGGGTGGAAATGCTTTCTCAAGGGGGCATTAAACTTTAAGCCCTGGCTGTCCCACAGGCACTTTAGACTATTTGTGCCAGGATGCATAAACTAAGGATGCAACAATCTGAGTCATCATGCTGGTAGGAGTTATGGACTCTGTTCTAATTATGTGCTATTACATAAACATGTTTGGCACACAGAGGTTTCTTTTGTTGCTTTTGCTCTAGTTTGATAATAAGTGGACAAGTATATTAGCCTCTTTGAGAATATTGTAGTGACTTGGACCTTCGGTATCTCTTAGGAGTGCTTTGGTTGATGGAATCAAAGCCTTTATGAAGACCAGACACCCTAGTCCTTGTACCTATGAATATGAGAGAGCACCACTATCTTGACTATATTATCCTAAAAGGTACAAGGAACTTTTAATTTAATTAGAGTTATTTATTGCCTAAATTTACAATAATGATCATCCTAGATTATCCAAGTAAGTTATCTAATAACATAAACCCTTAGAAATAGAGAAGAGAACAGGGTATGTGTTTGAGATATCAAGTAACTTGTGCTTGCTTTTTTTTTTTTTTGGTACCGGGGATCGAACTCGGGTCCTTGAGCTTGCGCAGCAGGCGGCGAAACCACTGAGCTAAATCCCCGGGCCAACTTGTGCCTGCTTTTGAATGAAAGTCTTGCCAGTAATGGGCTCTGTGAGTTGAAGATCCCTTTGAAACACTCTGAGTGTTTCTTCATCTGCAGAATAAGAAGTGTAAAATCTTCAAAGAAGGCTTTTATGTGAAATAGAAATAATAATTTGTGAAAAGGGACATTCATAAATTAATTGGCAAATGTTAATTTCCTTCTCTCCTCCAACTTATTGAATGGTAGTATTTACACCCCCAAAATTATGATTGATAATATAAGGGATACATCAAAGCTGTATGTTTCTACCTTTTATGAAATTTAAATTCTAATTAGGGATAGATGATACATGTAGAGTAGGTATTATGGATATATGTATATGTAATTGGCAAACGTGACATTTTAGAATAATGGCTCTATGGCTCTGCAAAGTTTTAAATATATTTGAAATGAATATTGAATGAATATATGAAATGAATATATTTTTAATATATTTGAAATAAATAATTAGCTCTAGTAGTAAAACTTATAGTAACTCCTTTTATTAATATTCCTTTGCTTCCTATGTTTGACCTCCATGGCATCAAACATTTTTGATCTGCAAAACTACACCGCCTCCTTAGCCTGCCTTCAGTGCAATTTCGCTGTGTATAACAATTAAGTTCAGGTAGGAGTGTTTTTCTTCCTGGCATTTTGTTCACTCTCTGCACCTGCTCTTTTGTTATGCTTTTACTCCCAAATACAGATAATTTTCCCCCATAGTAACTGTTTGCAGAATAAGGCAAACATTCAGCCTGCTAAAAGAACCCACTTTAGATGAATATAAAAATCAAAGAAATTAAAAGGCAAATCATTCCAGGAACATTGGGTCAGTTTGACATAGATTTAAGGATGTCAGTGAGCAAGGGGAGCTGCCCTGTTGAGGTCACGGCATATAAGCTAGAACAAACGTCTACATTCACAGAAGCCTGGGAAAACCAGGTCCATAGAATGCAGAATAATGTAAGATAGAGCTGGGCTGTGTACTGTTGATGGTTTGTGAAGTGTGGTGATATTTGTGGTCAGTCTTTCTTAAGTTTCATTTCTCAATGTCCTTTTGATGTCTATGGAGCTGCCAATCTGAGCTATGTATTAATGCTGCAGAGGAGACTCTACATATGATTTTGATTTCTATATGCTATAGTAGTAGTGAACACCTGCAAATTCTCTGCCTAGCTCTGGCTCCAAAGGAATTTAAATTTCCAGACAGAATTGAAGGCAAATTACTCATCATACATTATCAAGATTTTGTGGACATTTCATTTGAGGAAAGAGAAAGTAACTTCAAACGAGCCCCAAAACAAGACATGGTAAAGCACTATCCTCAGCTAAGACAGGAGAAACATTTAATTTTAACAGTTGCTTTTTGTAGCTAATAACTACCAAGGTGAACTCTGTGGTGGCTTTTGGCACTGGAAAAGATCTGTACTTAAGGGAAATATTTTGAAAATCTTCTTTTTGAATAGGGTAACTTTGACTACATCTTCAAAGTTTTTAAAGAACCTATAAAACAGAGAAATCTCAGTATAGCTCAGAATTTCCAAAATGCATCATACTGTATATGTAATGCCCTTTTATATCATAATGTATCATAATGCCCTTTTGCATTTAGTCACAGCTATTGCTTTATCAAGAGCCATTTCACATATTTTTTTGGGAAAAATCATTTTATAATTAAAGCATGACTATAGCTATCTGAGGCCCAAAGTTACTTTGCCCGAGGGGCACATGCAGAAATATAACTCCCTTTTGCCTCAGGTCACAAGTTGAGGCCTCAGTGGTCCCATGATACTGTGACACTCAAGGGCAAGTGTATAATCAGCTGAAGACATCCTGGTTCTTTGAGAAAGGAGTAGTGATAAAAAAAAGAGTAAGGTTTCACTTAGGGGAAGGGCAACTTCTTTATTAGCCTGCTATCTTGTCCCACCTACTATTATATGAATGCTCTCCTTACTGCCTTTGTAAACATAAGATCCTCAAGATCTAAGACCCTCATCAGCATAAGATCCTCATCAAATTACCCCTGCCCCCTAAGTCACCAGATACTCCATGCAATTATTGTGTGTACCCAATAAATGATGGCTAGCCTTCGTTTTTACCCAGACTGAGGCACTGACCTCCCAGCCACCCATATACTTGGAAATTATGCAAGTCTCTTTTTTCTTTTCTTTCTTTAGCTCTCACCATCCCCCTTTCTAGGAAGTCAGAGGATTGATCACCCTCTGATATTGTTCAATTTCTCTGGTCTAGATACAAACAAAAGAAAGTAGAACAAAAATAGTTCAAATCCATGTATTTTAAAAAATAATGTGTGTTTTATTCTGTTATAATAGTAACTTATCTTCTTCAGGAAACATTTAGAAGATGCAGATAGACATTTATAAAATAGACGAAGATTGAATATAAACCAATCTTTTACACCATGTATTAAAATAAAATTAAACTGAATCAAAGACCTAAATGTTTAAAACAAAACAATAATCTTCTGGAAGATAAAATAGGTAAAACTCTTGAAGACATAGGTGTAGGGAAGGATTTTCTGAACAGAACCCCATTTGTGCAAGAAAGAACATCAAAAATCAACAAATGGAATCATATCAAATTAAAATGTTTCTTCACAGCAAAGGAAACAACTGACACATTGAAGAGAAAATCTATTCAAAGAGGAATTAAATGGCAGCTATTCCTTGGACAGAGAACTAATATCTAGACTATATAAAGAACTCAAAATTTAGACCCCTCAAATTAAAATACCAAAGCAAAAAATAAATGAGGAAATGAAATGACTAGACACTTTTCAGAATAAGTACAAATGACCAATAAATACAGATATTCCTTGTCTTACGCTTGAATTATGTTCCTGGGACTAGGTCGTTGAATGAATTGGTCGATAAATGAGGAATTGTATGTATATTACAATATTTGGAACAAAAAATGTTCAAAGGAAACTCCAACTTGATGACTTTGCTTTAATTTGCATAACTTACAGGCAGTACAGTAATGTACAACAGAACATAAAACTACAGTACTGTACTATCCAGTTCAATCAGCAAAAATTATAGTACTATATTAATAAAGTGCATTGCAGAAAAAACCCATCAAGGCTGTAAAAACAAAATGTACAGAACTGTACAAAAAAAGAGGTAAGTTGTAAGTCCAAATAGTTATTAAACAAGTAGATTGTCAAATGAAGAATATCTAGACATGAAAAAATGTTCAACATCTCTGGCTCTTACAAAAATGCAAATTTAAGCAACACTGAGATTCTATCTTACTCCAGAAAAATGGGTATCGTAAAGAACTCAAATAATAACAAATGCTAGTGAAGATATGGGGACAAAGAAACTCTCCCCATTGTTGGTGGGAATGTACACTAGTACAGTTAGTATGGCAATCAGTATGGAGATTCCTCAAAAACTAAAACTAGAAATTCGATTTGACCCAGCTATTCTTGTTCTAGATATCATCTTGAAAGAATTAAAGACATCACAAATCACAGTGACACAGTCATACACGTTTATAGCAGCACAACTTTTTAACAGTGAAATCTTGGAAATGACCTATATGGCCCCAAAGAGATGAATGAATAAAGAAAATTTGTTATTTATCCACAATGGATTACTCCTGTGCCATAATGAACAATGAACTAAAGCCATTTGTAGAAAAATGGATTCATCTTGAGACCATAATGTTACATGAGAAAAATCAAACACATAAGCTCAAATATCACATTTTTTCTTATATGAGAAACCCAAAGTATAAATAAATTAAAAAGCAAAATAAAGGATAGATAATAGGAAGCAGGGAGATAGATCTTCTGCAAAAGTGAAGGTGACCAAGAGATGGAGTGAACAGGGAGAGAGTGGAGGGGAAGGGGTGAACATGTACCATGCAGTTTTCAAAATCTATGCTTTTATTTTTGTGCAACTCTTAAACCTTTTCTTTCATTCTCTATCTTATCTTAATTCACTAGCTGGATTTTCTAGTACAAAGATCACTAGTCATTGATAAACTCTTCCTCTGACTCTAAGGATGATGCCACCAATATTTTCTTATTCAGTGCGTTGTAAGACATACATGTCTGATATTCCTTTATCAGATTAAGAATTTCTCTTTCTTCTTACATTGGGTTTCATTATAGATACTTAATATTGCTTTATGGTGCTCAGATTGCATTTGATAAATTATCCTATAATTTTCCTTTGAAACATTGAATAAAATGACTTTTCTATCATTTGTTCTATATCTAATCTGTGCATTGTCCTGTCATTAATTTCCTGAAAATATTTTCAGTTTCATATGGTACTTGTATTTTTTCAAAATTTTATAAAATTATGGATAACTCTATTGGTTTATGGCCACAGATAAATTCATTGAAACTGGTATATTTTCTTATCGTACATGTAAATCTGTTTGTGTGGGTGTAATATATTCTTTCTTTTTGTTTGAGTCAATAAAATATAAACCTCTGTCTGGCTATTCACCCATTAGAAGTACTACTTCTCTCTCCAAATTTTCTTAGATGACTGTTGAAACTCCTTGGAAAAACAAAACAAAAACCTGGAAGTTTTTTAAAAATATAAAATAAAGCAGACAAAAACTTAAATCAAAGTCAAAATAGTATTTTAAATATATGGCACTTCTGCCGAGTTCAAATACAAGTATTCTGGTGTGAAGGTCTCCTATTTTCTGCCTACTTTAATAATTCAGCAAGATTATGTGGCTGATAATTGGAACCAGTCAATTTACCCATAAGATCAGATTCTATGTCTCCATATAAATAAGTGACTAGACATTAAATCTTAGGAAATATCTCAGCTAATAATAGAAAAATCTCTATCTGAAATATAGTCAAATATCCATTGACATTTCATATTTCATATATTCCAATGATGAATATATATATTTTGAGATTAAACTTCTAAATGTGTCAATAAAACATTGGTTCTTATTGAAGTTCCATGGGAAAAGAAGAAATAACAACTTCTTAAACACTTTCTGTGTTTGTAGAAGTTTAAAATGTCCATGAAGGGAAATGGAATGATATGGACTCTGTTAAGAGTTAAGTGAAATAAATAGGACACACATATGTAAATACTGAATAGTTTCTGTAGTGTGAGAAACTGAAAGAGTAAATAAGGATGAAAATGATTAAAATGAATAACTGATAATTTGAAATAGGAAAAGGTCCAAAGGTGTAGGGGTGGTGGGAGGGGAAGGGGAAAATGAAGAAGGGAAAGGAAAAATTATGAGAAAGAAAAAAAAAACGGAATCAAAGTCTGTGCAAATAGGGAAAAGTGGAGGGGGTGAAGGGTGCACAGGTAATGGGAGAAAAAATAAGAACTAAGATACATTATGTACAGGTACAAACACCCAATGATAAATGTAAATGTATTGTATACCTAAAATGTACCAATAAATATATATATATATATATATATATATATACAAAAGAGTTGACAAAACTCTCATCATCTCTACCCCTGCTATCAAGTTTGGAATTATGCCCATATAGTTTTCATTGGCTGATGACTAATTAGCTCACCAGATATATCAATCTGTCTTATAAATTTTATTTTTATGAGCTATCATTCGAGTCTATGTGAAAAAAATGAGTATGCACCCTTACTTCTCCTCAGAGAGCAATGACAAGTCAATTGCCTGTGCAGGATTTCATTTATGATGTTCATGTCCCTAGGCCTGTTAGACAGTGACTACTGGTGACACCATACAAGATCCGAGAACCTCAATTGTTGTTACATTATTGTCTATATATCTGTGGAGTTTATGTTACAATTGTACAAGTACTTACTCTGGCCATCCATTTACTTCAATATACAAAAATATTGATGACATTATTCTCGGTAATGAAATATAATAACATTATGGTCTAGTTATCCATTTTCTTTATAACCAGGAGAAAAGAGTCAATGCTAGGATGGCCCAAAGTATTATTTTTCCTTTTAATTTTTAAGCCTATTTGAATGCCCACTTACCTGTGAATGCTAGTCACATAGTGTGAAAATATGCTTAGTTCCATGATCTGTACTAGACTCTAAACTTCTAGAGGACAGGTTCTTCTTCATAATTGTCTTTTTATCACTGATTCAATCATACAGATTACATTCAGTGACCCTGTTCATACCTTCATTAAACTGTTCATTTCAGTATCACACAATGATTGCTTGATTTTTTAAAAATTTTAAATAGTGCATATTTGCAGAACATAAAAATGACATTCATCTTGAAGAGTCTGTAGATGTATGTAACATATTTTAATTCCTTTTTCATCTCCCCTCTCCATTTCCCCTCCCTCTGTCTTTTGGTACCTTTCCCATTTGAGAAAGATCTGTCTCCTTACTTTCTATTATCTTTTATTTTGCTCTGTATTTATATTTTAGGTGTCTCATATAAGAGAAACCATGAAATATTTACGTTTATGTGTCTTATTTATTTCACTTAACATTATATTCTCAGGATGCATTCTCTTTCCTACAAATGATTAAAATTTACTTTTTTTTTATGGAAGAGATCTAGATATCTTCCAAAAAAAGTTAAAGCCATCATATTAAAGTGATACATACATGTTTGTAGCAGGACAATTATTCATAGCTAATTGATTTCTTTATTTTTGTTCTGCATAAGACAATTAGTTTAGGATAGTGCTCTAGTGTATTCATTAACAGTGATCTCTTTGTTCTCCAAAACTGTCTCATTTAATATGATAGATAAAACTGTCACAGCATTTATGTGTCTTTTTCTGCTACTTGACAAATCTTCCTAGTGATAATGTCCATGCCATATTCCTTTTTCTACCCTCAGCAATTAGCATAATAGCATTAAATATGCAGAGGGAATTCAGTTAAATTTTATGGAATTGAGTAGGTGAAAAAAATCATGAAATATCTAAAGTATTTTTCTCCACAAAAAAAGTTAGTGAAATGAAGAAATGAAAATAGTTTGTATCATTCAGGTAGTTGACAAGAACCAGAGAGCTCATTCTATTTGCATGATTTGGAGATAATTTAATAAATGGACTCCACAAAGATTTGGAAGAAACATAAAAAAAGACAAAAATATTAGAAAAGTATTAGAGGAATTTACAAGGGAAAATAGGCATGACTATAAGCTAATGGTGAAAAGGGTGAAAATAGTTAAATTGTTTTCAGTTAATAAAGTAGCCAGGACATGTTGATACTGATAATGAGGAGCAATGAGATTGCTTTTCTTACCCATTTTTATTCTTCTCTCTTTCCTCATTCTGTTGCAGGATGCTTTCTGTTGCCTAAACCCTCTATGAGCCAGAGGATACAGATGCCTGGTGATCTGTCATGTCAGTCAGTCTCTGGAAGTACAGGCTTTTTGACAAAGGTGAAAGTGGATCCATTGGGAGAAAAGAAGATAAATAGCACAATGTATTATGAGAGGAAGATAAGTTGACCTCATAGATTTGGGATAGAAATGAAGAATTTTACAACAATTTATAATATGAAGAGGTGTGACAATACCAAGGATTATAGTATACAGTGCCTGGACTTCCTTAAAGCCATGTTCATATGCTATATTTGTAATAATTTTATGATAAATCCCCATTGCCCATCACTGACAGAGACCTCCAGCATCTAGTAGGGAAATACCTTTTTCGTTGCTTTGGACTGTGAGATTATAATGTTATATTTGTGCTTTTATAGGACCTGAGTCCACAAGTACCACAAGGACCTGAGTTGTGAGAAAGTAAACACTGAAATACATTTAATTTTTTTTCATTTTGATATGAGCTTGGAAATATTCACTAGGACAAATGGACATCCATACTGAAGCATTTACATATATCACATGCACATGTTTATTTTGAAGTTTTCAAATAAATATATAACACCAACATAAATATTGAAAGGAGTTATTATAGACCTGTAAACTATCCAAAAAGTTTGCTGGCATTGTCCTTGGCTGTGTCATGTCACAGGAGACTAGCCATCCTATCACAGTTCCTGATCACTATCACTGTGGGAAATCTATACTGCTGTGTCTTGTCCTTACAGGAAAGCTGATGCCTAACATCCTATATCATAGATTTATTAAAGGAGGCACATTCAACTTCTCAAATAAAATTAACTTAGAAATCAGATGGAAAAATGTTCTAAGTGATAAGAAAAATGAGAATACTATCAGAGAATGAAGATAATTGTAAAATATTTTTTTAATATTATAGCAAGACTGTATATTCTATACACATTGATTGAATGACTGGTTGATTGTGTACTGAGGATTGAACCAGGGGCCTTTTCACTGAATTACATTCCCATTCCTTAAAAAAAAAAATTTATTTTGATACAGCGTCTCATTAAGTTAGTTTCCTGGACTGGGCTCAAATTTTCTATCATCTTGCCTCAGCCTCCAAGAGTCCTTGGATAACAGCCATAAGCCACCATACTTGGCCCATACAATCTTGTTTAATAATTTCAAGAAGCCCAAGGATCAGTCATATCCATTTGATAGATGCAACACTGAGTGCAGAAAAGCATTCATTGAATATAGCTCCCTAAATAACTTTCTTAAACACAAATCAGAACATCTATTCAATGACTACAATCAGTTTCTCAGGTCTACATTGATGGTGGCTAAATGCTTGACCCAGGATTGGGCCAAGAATTGTCTAATGCCACAACCAGAGTTCTTCCAGTACCATGTACTAAGAGATACTTTTGAGCAGATTTTTGGAAAGATGTTCTAAGTGCTGACGATATAAAAAGTATGACCAAAACAGAACTTAGAGCTGAATCATTTAAAGCAGAATAAAGTCTTATTCCATCTGGCTCCAGCACCTCATTTCTAGGATGGATGGCTAAGGCTGAGTGGAGTGGCATCAACTGTGTGCAACCAATTTCTAACCAGAAGTCACAATATATGAGATCATAGGCACTATCATTCACCAGTGGCTGAGGGAAGGTTCTTTCCACCTTTAAATCTTTGAGAAGAAATCAAAATAATATCCCGACTCTATGGATTTATTAATTCAATGATTTTAACGGGGTTCATCTCTCTTGAGCAATTACAGATTGTACTCCTAAATATATTTCCAGAGACTCCTAATGTATTGATTTTTAAATGGAAATGCTTTCATTTCTTTAATTAAAACACTAATACATTTTCAAAGGATAACAGAAAAATTAGGAGAGATAGATAAGAAGAGTAACATCTGGTATTCTATCAAACAGTAGGTTGAATGTAGCTAACAATAATATATTGTTTCAAGATAGCTAAAAGAGAAGATTTCGAAAGTTCTCACCACAAATAAATGATAAATATTTGAGGTGGTGAATATGCTAATTGTCCAGTCATCACACAGTGTTTATACATATTGAACCATCACACTATGCTCTAAAATATGTATAATTATATCAATTAAAGATAAAATAAACCTTTTGAAAGATGACAGAAAAGTTTGTGAAATATAGCAAATAATAAACTATAATTCCATTATCTGTAGATAGTTTTCCTATGCATGTATCTGTTTTCATATTTATACAATCTATATTCATGTGGGTATATACAAGTGTATGTTATAAAAAATTATCACTATTAGATACTAGATTATAACTTTTTAAAGGAAACTTTCTGTACAGGTCTGATCCCATTATACCTAAGAAACAACTGAGATTCAAAGAAGTTGCATGGCTGCTCAAAGTCAGGTCTGAGATTTAAATCAAGGCATGATTGATTTCAAGATATCATAAACATACTAAGAAGCCTCTCTTTGGATCATTCTGATCAAAATTTTACAGTTTTCAATGTAAAAGGATTCTGAGGATTAGACTTTAAGACTATCTTTACAAGGACCTAGATGTAAATAATAGTATTAGATCCTGTGGTTCAATGATGGGTAAAGTTGAGCTCTTCCAATGAAGTGGTAGGCAATCAGGATCTGTCAGAAGACATGCATGCCAAATGTTCCAAAGTTGATTGAGTACACTGTCATAATTTGTAACCCATCAATTATTTTCCTTTATAGAAAATAGATAATTATAAGCCAGAAAATCATGTAGAAACAAATGATTATAATTATAGAATTAATCAAAATACAACAACTAATCTAAACAGAATTGATGACCCTAAGCTAGCAGCGATTTTTAAGATTAAAAATTAAAACAGCGATTTAAAATAAGTCTCAAGAAAATGATCCAAATATGTTGGTAAGAAATCTCCCTAAAATTTTGAGGAATTATTAAAGTTTATGTGCCGTGCTGATTAAGCTTAATTGTGTCAATGTGCGTGGCTCAGTGCTGTCTAGGCGACTTGTGAAGCACACTTCCGGGTGTCTCTGGTTGGCTCACGGAGGTGTGTTCTTGCAGTCTGTATCTGGTTCCTGCCCTATTTTCTGTGGTAGTCATCTTCTGTGCTGCTTTCCTGTCACCATTGACTAACCATCTTGGCTCTGTTATGCCCTTCCACCATGATGTTTCTGCCAAGAAGTCATGGACTGCATCCTATAAAAACACGGACCAAATAAATCTTTTATCCTTTAGTTTGTAAATGGCAGGTACAATATTTGGTCCCAGCAATTAGAAAGCTAACTAATACATGTGCTTAGTAGAAGCTTTGTCATGCTGTTAAAGGTTGCCAACATTTAACAGCAGATTAGTGAAATATGTGCTTTGGCAAGTTCTTCTTACATGTGTCCTTTAGCACCCGTTCATCACTCAGCGGTTCACAAGCAAGCCCCTTTCACTTCCATTTATAAATGAAAATATAGTTTTCGATAAGTAAACTCACAGACACTCTGACATTCTTCACCAAAATTTGTATCTTTATCTGCTTTGATTTAAGGATAAAATCATCCTATTTAATATATGAGTCACACAGGGTTTCTGTGGACTCGTGATTGCTACTATGTTGTACACTCTGAGCTAAAATTGGCCATAAACTCATTGCACCTGCCAAATATCACAGACCAATTTGTCACATTAGGGTTAAACAATTTAGCATAAATGTGACCTTTGGTTTCCCTTAGAGTTTGCTTGTAGTGCCAGATAAATGTAAAACTGAGATATTATGTAGTTGTAAAATGGAATTGTTTTTGTTCTATAAAGCATATTTTAATGGGACAAATATTTGACAAAGGTAGGTTTCAGGTCACACTCTTTTCAAATTGTAATCTTATTAAATAGGAGAGCCATGGGCACAATATCATTCAGAAAGTTCACAAGCTTCAAAACTGACTTCTCATCTGAGCCAGAGATTCAAGTACAGGCTCTTTGGGGATGCCAATACTTTAGGATCCTGCACAGAAACACTTTGAGCAATGTTGCCATTTGAAAGTGTTTTCAGCAGTGCAGTTCTTTCCACCCAGTTGAAACCAATTTCACTGATCAGTAGCTCTGGCTTAGCCTCACCCTCATACATTTAATAATTCATTTGGCAGATACAGAGTAGACAGATCTTTAAAATTTTTCAGAATTTTGAAATAATTAGAGAAAGGATCATTGATTATTCTCTTTTGGATGCTGACATTTAATTTGGATATTGGGAAAGATTTACTAGTTCTAAAGTAGGTACAGTACAGGGAATTTTATTACTTAATTTTCATTTTTCTTTATTTGAAACACAAGTGGCTTCATTCCTAAGGTCTGATGACGGCCTGGGGCATCAACAAATTGGATGTGACCAGTCACTGCAGCATAGAGTTAGACTTCCCAAACATAAAATCAGTTATTTTTCTTGTAAAAATATCTGTCCCAGATCTAGGGGCTGGCAAAGCCAACGTGATCCTACAGAGTCATACTTTCTAATTTTAATTTCTTAAATGATATATTGATAAATATGTAAATTGATGTAGTCACATTGAGTTCATTTATTAATTCTACAACTAATAAGCTGGGTACATTTAAAACAGTGTGGAAAACTCTAATGATTCATCAACAGCTAAAAGGTACTAATAACATTACCCTGGCACTTCAGGAGACTGATACTAATGTAATTAACTTAATCTTCTACACATATATATGAAAGAACCTCAGGAAGTGGTAGGCATGTAGTAGGAACTTAATCAATGTAAATTCCTAATTATTGCCATCACTTTTGAATAAACAAATATTTATTATATGCTAATTGATTTCCTATGTGAACACAAATAAAACTTTCTGTTTTGAGTATATTTTTAAAATAATTAAT
>NW_004624791.1:6857322-6939969 GCF_000247695.1 Heterocephalus glaber
TTTCATGTCCTGGAAATCTATTTGCATCTGTTTTATGGATTCCATTTGTTTCCTATGTTTGGATTCCATCATGTTCCTCAGCTCCTCTCTAGATTTATTAATCATGTCTTTCACTGGGGGCACTATTTCTCCTGTTATCTGAGAAATTATTTCTGATTTCATTTTTTTTAGATCCCCTTTTGTTGCCAGTTCAGTGTGTCCAGGTGGTTAAGTATCAGAGTGTTCCATCTCCTTTCCCTTTGGGGTTGCAGTAGGTGATCTGGAAGTCTGGTTTTGAGACTTATTTATGTGTTTTCTCATTTCAACTGGGGGGACAGGTGGGTTGATATTGGCCCCTGCATGGATTACCTCCTCTTAGCTGGGAGAGGTGGTCCAGGGTCTGGGAGTGGTGGTAGGGATGGTGGCTGGAAAGCCCCTTCCTCTGGGCCAGAAGTGGGATGTTTGGTGGTCCTGAAGCCCTTTCCTCTGGACCAGGAGTAGTGGGACTGTGGCTCAGAAGCCCCTACCTCTGGGCCAGGAGAGACGGGATGGATGGCATCCTGGAAGCCCTTTCCTCTGGGCCTG
Organism: Heterocephalus glaber; assembly: GCF_000247695.1. The sequence goes on from NW_004624791.1 coordinate 6,857,887, forward strand.
GAGTGGTGGGAAGGATGGCAGCCCAAATGCCCTTTCTCTGGGCTGGGAGAAGCAGTAGGGATAGGGGCCTGAAAGCCTTTTACTCTGGGCTGGGAGCAGCGGGAGGGATAGTGGCTGGGCAGTCCCTTCCTCTGGACCAGGAGCAGTGGGACGGTGGCTCAGAAGCCCCTACCTCTGGACAGTAATTCTTTAAATGCTGAGAACTTGATCAGCTCCAGTACAGTGGTCTGGTGGTCCAGTGTCTTCTGCGTCTTTGTAGTGTGGAACCAGGTGATTGTACAGAGAAGAGGCCAAAGGAGCGGGGGAGGGAGGTTGTCCAGTGGATTGGTGACAGGGCGTGGGCTGATTCGATGTTTTTGCGGAACTGGTGACCTCGGGACCACGTCTGCAGACCTGCCTGTCTGCAGTGGGTTGATTCGGTGTGTTCTGTGGGACTGTCAACCTGGGGACCAGGACCACGTCCTCAGAACTGCCTGTATCCAGCAGGCTGCTTCGGTGTTTTCTGCATGACTGGCGACCTCAGGACTGCATCCATAGACCTGTCTGTCTGCAGCGGGCTGATTTGGCACTTTCCACGTGACTGGCAACCTTGGTATCATGTCCACAGACCTGCCTGTCTGCAGCGGGCAGATTCGACTCCCTCTGTGTGACTTATGTCAAATTATTTTTAAAAGAACATGAATTAGACTTCTACTATTCAATCTATTAACAAAAGTCAGAAAGTAATTTAATTTTGCTTATTGAACTTATGTGCTTTTAACAACCATAAGAAATAACTATTTTTTTCAGAACTGAAGTCATTAAGCCAGATGTTATTTATTTTTTATTATGGACCATTTTATACTGAAGTATAACTTATTCATTTTATTAAAACTGGGCATAAATATAAAACTAATTTTCTTTAAAATTTCTTTAAAAATAGTTGTACCAATATACTATAGTAGTTCCTAATCAGACATTTACACAATAGATATAGTTATTATTTTATAAGTGCTTTATTTTCAAAGACTTTTCCACCTAACCATTAGCAACATATGTGTTTTGACTGAGCAGGGAGGTGGTAATAATTAGCATGAATACATAAGAAAACTTAAATTCAAATTTAAGGTTCTCCTTTCATTGAAATTATTGGATATATCAGTAATAATCATTTACTAGAAGCACATTAGTATAGCATGTCATTTTAATCTGTAATCTAATTTCAACTAAATTTTATAGATTTCCAGGAGTAAAATAGATCAATGAACTATAGTTTTTGTTCTTCTATTTCACCATTAACTTTTTCATTTTTTAATAATAAATATATTCTACATTTTTGTGCTCAGGGTATGCCACTTAATTATTTCTGACAGTGTAGAATCTGTCCTTCTAATGTTATCATGTGAAAGGAATTTCCAGATGTCTGTAAACTTTTTATGTAGGAAGTGTATTATATTTTTTTCTTTGCTTTCTAAATTCATAGAGAAATAAGCAAGTTGATGCATGTAAAAATGTGGACAAAGATTTATTAGAATGATTTACTATTAATAAGCTAGTCTAGGTACCTAGCTGCTTGTTATTGTATTAAGATGCGTTTTTTATCTGAAGGGCAAATATTTATTTCAAGTAAGATTGAGTATTCTTGTGAATACAGGAAAATAATTCTATGACACTTACTTTCTACAGTTTGAGAGTAGATAACTTACATGAGGAAATTTGTTAAAGGCCTAGAGTTTCAATATATCTAGAAACTTCATTTTGAGTAAGTATGTGTAAAATAAATAAGTTAGGCTAAATATTCTCTCGTGAAACACAAACACGGTATTAATATTAGCATTTCTAATTTTTGCATTTATATATATTTTAATTTTCCTAATTATATTGCAAAGACATTGAATGATTATTTATTTGATTATTGAAATTTGATAGAATCTATCCAAAAGATATGTCTTTATGGTAAACCTATTATGTACAAGGATAATAATCATCTTTATGGGTTAGGTCAATGATATTACTGCTTCATAACTGCTTCACCTGGACAAGATCTTCTTATGGCCTATGCAAAACCTTGCAGTAGGTCTTGTGGGATTTCCATGTGGTCTCTCAGAAGGTGGTCTGTATAGTTAGGGACTATGTCTCTCATGTTTGTGATTGAAACATGAGTCGCTGCCTCAAATACTAGAAACACAACTTTAAAAACGTATCCAATATCCATTTGAAAGTAAAAGAGAATCCAGTCTACAAAAAAGACTTGCCCATTATTATTGCAACCTGAAGTGCTTACTTTTTAGTATCTGTTAAAATTTTGAACCCAATTTTGACATGAGGTGGAAGAATTCAGATTTATGCTGCAGTCCCCAGTATATATGGTTTCCTCAAGTATGAATAGACTTTGGGGAATTCAAGGCAAGTATCAGGCTAGTAGTACTCTCTGGGCCCAAATAGCATCCCTAAACACAATACTATCTCTTTTCCCTAATTCCTGATACTCAATGAAATGCTGTTCGGAAGTATGAAGATGGGGAGAAAGGAGTTTGCCTCTCTCCTTTTCTCTTGTTCTTCTTACACTGTGCTTGTCCATTAGCCTCTTAGAGAAAGAGTTCTCTGACACATGATCATTTCCTTCCTTTCTGGAAGTCTTAGCCCTACTGCTTTTCATGCAATTTGGGTTCATATTTGTAATTAAAAACCCAGAATATCCAGAGTCTATCCTCCTTAGACATTAATTAACCTTTTATTCTTTAGAAACTCACAGATTTACCACTAATACAAAGATGCACAGAATATAAAAGATGAATCAGGAATGCAGGAAGATGTACAGGAATGAAGCTCTATTTTATATCTTTGTACATAAAATATACAAAGCAGAGTATGTGTTTAGATCAGAATCAAAAATCTTTTCATAAAGGAGGGAAAGAAAAAACTATGAGAAAAGAAAAAGAAATGGAAATGATGTCTGTGTAAATAGGAAGGGTGGAGGGGGTGAAGAGTGCACAGGTAATGGGGAAAAAATAAAAACCAAGATACATCATGTACAGGTACAAGCACTCAATGATAAATGTAAACGAAGTGTATACCTAAAATGTACCAATAAAAGAACTTAGGAAAAAAATCTGTTCAGAAGAAGTTGTGGAAATTCTTTCTGTGCCACAGAGGAAGGAGGAAGAGAGAAACACTTGTCTGAATCAGAATATAGAGTCATAAGGTGGTAACGAGGTAAAAAGAAGCCCCATCTCTTATTCCTCCTTGCTGAACATTCTCAGTAACACCAATTTCTGATATTCAGCCACTACAGTCCATTAGTATCACAGAATATCTCTAGTAGAACATTGTTTGGCAGGGAGTTAGGGAAAATATCAGGAGAAACCACAGAGGTTATGTCTTAGTCACTTTCCTGTCCCTAGCCAACAATGACACCACAACTAAAAGAAGAAAAAGTTTACTTTCAGCTATCATTTCAGTTCATAGTTAGATCACTCCAAAGCAGAAATAGAATGCCAGAGGGGTATGGCTGAGAGGTATGGTAGAGCCAAAGGCGCTCAACTCATGGGAGACAGAAAGCAGAGAAAGAGCAAACAAAATCTGGGGACAAGTATATACCCTTCCAGGTTACAGTTTCTGTGATGTACCTCCAACAGGCCCTGCTTACTAAAAGGAAGTCAGCTATACCAACCCCATAATCCAATCACCTTTGAAACACATGGAAATTTGGGGGACATTTTAGATCTAAACCATAATACATCAGCAGTGGTCAATTTTGCCATGGTAATAAGAAAGCTGAAGACATGTTCCAATAAGAAATTTTTTAATAGACCATGTTCTAGAGAGCAGCATTTACATTCAATAATTGTCTCCTGGAAATTAATATCTGTCCTGTTACTTAGGGGATGTTTCATAAAATGCTCAGGAGACTTTCTAGAAATTAGAAAAATCACAATTACAGAAACTTTATTTTTCTCAAAGATATATTCTATCCTTATCATCAAATGCTCACACTCAATATTTAAGCAACTTCTGGAGTTGATTTAAATTGAAAAAGGAAATGTAGTGAACTTATTTCTTTAAAATACAAATAGTTTTATATAACTACTGCTTTCTGGATGGACTCAGGTCAGCCAATGTGTTTTGTCATATTATTCTAGTAAACTTATGAATTCTATTTTTTATTCACATAGAAAGTCTGGTGAAGGCATAAATTTGAAATCATATAAAACAATCAAAATTTCAATTGGCTACTTGCTACTTGAATGATTTTAGCTCTTTTGGGTCTCATTTAAAGGAAAAATTAAATCTCATTTATCTGTGAGAATAAGAGTACTCATCCCATATATTTGTGAGAATTAAAAGATATTACTTCTAATCAAATGTTATTGTTTATTATCATTATTAATTGTTTGCATCAATATCCATTTTGTTAGAGATAGTATTCAAATTAAGGCAGTTTGGTTCTAGATCCTGGGCTTATAACCACTATATCATTCTGTGTTCTTGAATTAAACCTAAAAGGGATGCTTGTAAAAGGGCTATTTTGAAAGAGGAAAGTATTGCTGCTCATTGAATTATCAAAAGCTGATTGAAAGAAGTAATTAAGAAAAGAAAGTACAAGTTTGTTTGTAGAGGATATAAGTCATCTTTCAGACTGATTGGCCAAGTGCTTAAGAAAAGAATGCAAAATTATCAATGCTGACAAAATGTTTTGATGAAAACAGCAACCTCTGCATGAGCAACATATTCATATGTCATTTCAAAGGAGAGTTTGTACATCAACAAAGCCAGAATCAGATCTTCTTTCTATAGGAGTCCAAATTTATTGGGCATGTTTAAGGTTTTTATCACTTTTTAAAGATTTTATCACTTTGGAATCAAAAGTAGTTATGGAGACCTTTTTGTTGGTATGGACATTGATATTGTTTTATCTCAGGAGGAAAATATGTTTTTCTTTATTTTATTTATTTATTATTGGTAGGTGGCACACTTAGTAATATTTGAAACAGGCCAAATTATTATATCTTTCATTTTCTACAATAAATTCTATGGTACTTGGGAATTAGAAATTATGTGGTCATAGAGGAATTTAATGTGGTTTTTAGATTCAGTTTTTAAATTCTTATTATCTGTGATAAAATATAAACCTTTGGTAGTTTGGTAATGATATATGTAATTGCACATTATTTAATAAAACAATTTGCATGACTTACAAATATTCCTTATTCTGTAACCTGCATGGCTATGAATGTTATTTGGTTCATGTCAAGTCATACTACTGCAATATCTATGTTCAGTTAATTCATACTTAGTTATTTATCCCAAGATCACATAAAAATGCTATTGATTTGAAATGATGGCTTTAAATATGTTTCACTTTTCACTTTGTATTTTTTACTGCTGGTGTTATGAATTGCCTTATCTCCTTATTTTATTCTGTATTCTGTTATAGTAATTTGATCAGAAGAACTTTCTGATTTGAATTCTCCCTGATGCACATGGTTATTCAAAATGATAGGACAATTCCAAGTCAGGGCTAGCCTTAAGCCTTGCCAGCCTAACACATATGTGAATGAACTGTTTACAGGTAAAGAGCTGATACAACTCTGATGATCTCTCTCTGATGCTCAACACTATTGGGCATTATTAAAAATCATCACATAAAAATCATCAATAAAAATCATCAAAAGTTATAAGAAAACAATGTGATTTGAATAGAGGCAAATATTTTTTTTGGTACTGGGAATCAAACTCAGATCCTTGAGCTTGCACAGCAGGTGGCAAAACCACTGAGCTAAATCCCCAGCCCAAGGCAAAATTTTTATAACAGTAATATTTTTATCTCAGAACAATAAGTAAGACATCATTGGACATATTAATGAAGAGAGAATCACTTCTAGGCCTTTTTGCTAAGATCAAGTGTATTAATGAAGAGAAATTTCAGAACAAATTAATGGCAGACTATAGTACTGGCTGTCCTAGGAAATTCACTCTTGCCATTGAGGAAGGAACAGGGATGACTTTTTGAAACAGACATATATTGTATTCCTTTCTGAAAAGTCCACTGGAGACTAGTCTGACCTGAAATGATGCCTCTTGTACAAGAGGATCTCAATTTAATTTAATAAGCCTAGCCAAAAATAAGGCATTATTGCTCCCAGCTCTTAATTTGCCATTTCAGTTTTTTTTCTTAAAAAACATGTCTATGTGTTATTCCTGTGTACTCAGATTAAATGACATACAGAAACAAGTGTAGCAAAAGTGGAACAAGTGTTGCCTGAGCACTTAGCTTTTCTCCTCAGTTCACTCCAAGTAAAACAGGGAGTATATGATAAACTAGATTTTCTGATCATGTTATTTTTCCACTGATCATAGGACATAGGTTCTATGAAAAACAAAAAATTAAAAATAAAAAAAGCGTAAGATGGAGTTAACCTCTACAAATAATAAAGCTGCTTCTATCAGTGTCTGAAAATTTAGGAATAAGGAGTTTATAGAGACAAAGAAGTGATAGCTGACTATAACATTCATATTGGTAGTCTCTGAAGGTGGGCATAGTATTACATCAGAAATATACAAGATGTAGACAACCCACTGTGAACTTCTCTGGGGATGAGAAAGATAAAAATGCACTAGAGAGTTAGGAAGACGATTTTATTTAGGCTATTGCAATAGAAAGAATATTCACCATTGAAGAATATGTAAACAAAAGCAGAGAACTTTGGGTTTCATACAGTAAGTTAAACAAAAGGAGTCATCCTCAAGTTTTATGGAAGTCGTGGAGAATAATGAAAAATATTTTCTTGTAATATGCAAGAGCAGGGTGCCCCTTTGACATTGGCCATTTCACAGTATATATAGATCTATGCAAGAGCAGGGTGCCCCTTTGACATTGGCCATTTCACAGTATATATAGATCTATCTCCCTATTCCTATCACCTATCTTTTACTTTACTCTTTATTTATATTTTAGGTTTCTCATATAAGAGAAACCATGGGATAATTAAGCTTGTGTGTCTGATTTATCTCAATTAACATTATGATCTCAAGGTGCATCCATTTTCCTATAAATGACTCAAGTTTATCCTTCTTTATGGCAGAATAGTACTTTATTGTGCATAATTGAGAAATTTTCTTTATCCAGTTGTCTGTTACAAAATGAAATGGAACCAAGTGATAGAAGGGGAAATAATAAGGGGATGAAAAAAGAATTAAGATTATGTACATGTACCAACTTCACCCAAAATGCAATTATTATGTATTATAAACATGTACTAAGAAGACATAAAAATTCAAAAAATAAAGCAAATGAATTAAACTAAAGAATATATAAAAGTCAGGGCATTTTGGTAAACAAAAAATGAGATTTTATAATCACTTCTTTTCTTAGGAATGCTAGGTTCAGGTAAAGCCCAATGTTATCAGTACCAAATATTCTTTAAATTACAGATATCATAGTAAGAATAATATTATAATGGGACATATATACCTATTTGGAAAAAATTATAAACAAATATATTAGTGTACAATTGATGTAAAATAAACTTCATATATTTAAATGTACAAGGCAGTTATTTCAACATGTGAAACCATAATCAAATTTTTAATACTGAATATGTCCATCATTTTGAAAACATTCCTCAGAAAACATTATAATTCCTCTCTCCAGCCTATATTTAATGTAAACTGATTAAGTGCCAGATATTTTTCAAGGATACATTTACTTAGCTAGAAGAACTAACACCCATGTATAAATCTTTCCTAAATCCCTGCATTCACACTCTGTATCTGCAGAATGCAGCAGTTAATATCTCCACTCAGGAGTCAGAAGTATATTTGAATACCAGCTCTACCCCTAGGCAAATCACTTACCCTTCTAAGACTTTATAAAATAAGGCTGTAATAGAATTTAAATGATAGTTGCAAAGAACAGTAAGTGATACATACACTATAAGTAATGTGATAAATTCAGTGTTTGGAAATCAGTAAATTTTCAGTGATGGTGGATATCCATTTTTTGATAATAGAGGTAATATAAGAGGTAGTTTGGTATTTGTCTTATAAATAGGCAGCTAACAAAGGCCTAAAATGTAGTTGGGTGGGTCAGCCCTTCAAAGAAAACAACATGTACACAAGGTAAAGGGTTCACTCAAGCCATATAGAGCCCTAAGCTGAGGAATAAAAAAGCAAATATGTGGGAGAAATTATAAGATTTATGATAAGAAAAAGACATTTAAGACTTTGACCCATAAAGAATCCTCCTCTATATCCAGGCAGGATTTCCAAGAATTTAGACACCGAGTAATTGGTTTTCTTTTGAACGCTGAATTAGAAAGATGAGTCCAGTTAGTTGTATTGTAGATTTGTAACTTTTGAATTTGAGCATTATCTGGAGCTTGCTAACATTTTTTTCCATTAAGTTTATTGGCACATTTTAGGTATACAATACAGTTACATTCATCATTAGGATCTTGTACCTTTACATGATGTATCTTGGTTCATATTTTTCCCCATTTTTCTGCCCTCTCTTCATCCTCTCCACATTTTCCTATTTACAAAGACTTTGTTTCCATTTTTTTCCTTTTCTCATATTTTTTCTTGTACCTTTCCTTTCCCCTAACCCTCCCACTTCCCTTACTCCTGTAGACCTTTTCTTCCTATTTCAAAATATCAATTATACATTTTGATCCTTATTTAGACTTTTAGTTTTTCACACCACAGAAATTATTTGGTATTTACACGTGTGTGTCCTATTAATTTCACCTAAGAGTATCGCCTCAATGTGCATCCATTTAGCTATAAATGTCTCTAGTTTCTCGTTCATTATGGTTGAGTAGTACTCCATTTTATAGAAAAATCACATCTTTATCCAGTTTCCAGTTGATGGTCATTTGGGGTATTTCCAAGATTTAGCTGTTAAGAACTGTGCTGCTATAAACATGGTGCACATATATCGGTGGTATGATTCGGTTAATTCTTATAAAATGGAGTACTACTCAGCCGTAAAGAATGAGAAACTAGAGATATTTATAGCTAAATGGATGCATATTGAGGCCATACTCTTAAGTGAAATAAATAGGACACACGTGTAAATACTGAATAGTTTCTCTGTGAGAAACTGAAAGTATAAATAAGGATTAAAATGATTAAATGAATAATTGATAATTTGAAATAGGAAAAAAAGTTTCAAAGGGGTAGGGGTTGGGGGGGAGGAGAAGGGGAAAGGAAAGAAGGGAAAGGAAAAATAATGAGAAAATTAAAAAAGGGAAATGCAGTCTATGTAAATAGGGAAGGTTGGAAGGGGTGAAGGACACATAGGTAATGGGAAAAAATAAGAACCAAGATACAACATGTACAGGTACAAGCACCCAATGCGAAATATAAACATATTGTATAGCTAAAATGTACCAATAAAAGAATTTAAACCCCCCAAAATGGAAAAGAAAAATCACATCTTCTTTATCCAGTCTCCAGTTGATGGGCAATTGGGCTGTTTCCAAGATTTAACTATTACAAATTGTGCCACTATAAATATGGGTGAGCATCTATCACTGTAGTATGATTCTTTTAATTCTTTTGGGAAGATACCCAGTAGAGGAATAGCTGGGTCAAATGGGAATTCTAACCTAGATGTTTGAGGTATCTCCATATTGATTTCCACAGTGGTTGCACCAGTCTGCACTTCCACCAACAATGAAAAAGGGTTCCTTTCTCCCTACAACCCTGCCAGCATTTGTTATTGGTTGATTTCTTGATATCAGCCATTCTTTCTAGGGTGAGGTGAAATCTCAGGGTTGTTTTCATCTGCATCTCTCAAATAACCAGTGATGTTGAACATTTTTTGTATGTTTATTTGCTGCTTTTACATGTGTGTCTGAAAAATGTCTGTTCATTTCAGATGCCCATTTTGAATTGGGTCTATATATTTGGGGGATCTGATATTTTTTAATTCTTTATATATTCTAGATACTAGACCTTTGTCTGAGTAACAGCTGGTTAAAAATTTTTCCCATATTTTAGGTTGTCTCTTAGCTTTGCTGGTGGTTTCTCTTGCAGTGCACAAGCTTTTTAATAAGATGAGATACCAATTGTTGATACTTTGTGCTAGTTCCCATGCTACTGAGGATTTCATAAAGTCTTTTCCAATGCCAATGTTTTTGAGAGTTTTACCTAACTTATCTTCCAGCAAATTTAGTGTTTCTGTTTTAATATTTAGATCATTAATCCACTTTGATTTTAGTTTAGTGCATGGTGAAAGATAGGGGTCTAGTTTTAATCTTTGGCAAGGTAAAATCCAGTTTTTCCAACACCATTTATTAAATAGGCTATCTTTCCTCCAGTGAGGATGGTTGGATCCTGTGTCAAAGATGAGGTAGCTGAGTATGTCTGGATTTATTTCTGGATCTTCTAATCTATTCCACTGATCCACAGGTCTGTTTCTTTGCCAGTACCATAGTGGTTTTATCACAGTGGGTTCATAGTATAGGTGCAAGTTGGAGATTGTGATACCCCCTGCCATGTCTCTGTTGCCTAGAATTGCTTTTGGTATTCTAGGCCTCTTCTGGTACCAAATGAATTTTTGGATTGTTTTCTCTATTTCTGAAAGATACTGTTGGGATTTCCATTGGAATTGCATTGAATCTGTATAGCTTTTGGAAGTATGACCATCTTCATTACGTTGATTCTTCCTACCCAGGAGCAAGGGATATCTTTCCATTTTCTGGTATTGTCTTCAATTGCTCTTTTCAGGGTTCTATAGTTATCAGAGAAGAGGTCTTTGATTTCTTTCGATAGGCTGATTCTTAGGCCTTTCAGTTTTTTGGATGCTATTGTGAGAGGAATTGTTTGCCCTATTTCTCTCTCAATGAATCTGTGGTTTGTGTAGAGGAAAGCTATTGATTTTTGTGTGTTGACCTTGTGTCCAGCTACTCTACTGAATCTTTCAATTAAGTATAGAAGTATTTTGCCCGAGTTTTTTGTGTCTTCTATGTAGAGTTTGATATCATCAGCAAATAATGACAGTTTAACTTCTTCCTTTCCTATCTTTATTTCTTTTATTTCTTTCTCTTATCTAATTGCTATGGCTAATGTTTCCAAAACTATACTGAGCAGGAGTCATAATAGTGGACATCCTTGACTTATTCCTGATTTTAGTGTGAAGGTTTTCAGTTTTTGATCATTTAGTATGATGTTGGCTATTAGTTTTTCATAGATAGCCTTAATCAGGTTGAAATAAAGACCTTCTATTCTAATTTTCTGTAGCTTTTTTATTATGAATGAGTGTTGGATTTTGTCAAATTCCTTTTCTGCATCTATTGAGATGATCATATGGTTTTTGTACTTGACTCGGTTAATGTAGTGTATTACATTTATTGATTTACCTGTGTTGAACCATTCTTGAATCTCTGGGATAAATTGGACTTGGTCAGGGTACATGATTTTATTAATAACCCTCTGCATTCTTTTGCCAGTGTTTTATTGAGGATTTTTGCATCTATTTTCACTAGGGATATTGGACTGTAGTTCTCTTTTTTGGTTGAGTCTTTCTCTGCTTTTGGAATCAAATTAACACTTGCTTCCAGGAATAAATTTCAAAATATTGCTTCCCTTTGAATTTCATCAAAACATTTAAAAAGTGGTGGCAATAGTTCTTCTCTAAATATCTCATAGAATTCAGCAGTGAAGTCATCAGGACCTGGGCTTTTCTTTGGTGGTAAATTTTTGATTAGGTTTGCAATTTCACTGATTGTAATAGTGGTTTTTTGACCTTTTATGTCTTTTTCATTCAACTTTGGTAATTTAAATGTATCTAGGCATCTGTCCATTTCTTCTGTTTTGGATTTTATTAGAGTACAGTTTCTTGAAGTAGGTATTGATGATCTTCTGGATTTCTGCTGGGTCTGTTGTGACTTCACCTTTTTAGTTCTTAATTGCATGAATTTGTGCCTTTTCTTTCCTTTTTTTGATAAGGTTGGCTAAGGTTTTATCAATTTTATTTATTCTTTCAAAAACCAACTCTTTGATTCATTTATTTTTTGTATCATTCTGTTAGTCTCCATTGCATTGATTTCTGCTCTGATCTTTATAATTTCCTCCCTTGTATGAGCTTTGGATTTGTCTTGGTCTTCTTTTTCTAGGAGCTAAAGATTTACCATTAGGTTGTTTATTTGAGCTTGTTCTGTTTCCCTAGTGTGGGAAAACATATTCATGCTATGAATTTCTTTCATAGAACTGCTTTCATTGTGTACCAGAGATTCCTGTATGTTGTATTGGGATTATCATTTAATTGCAAAAACTGTCAAATTTCTTCTTTATTTCCTCTGTTACCCATTGGTTGTTCAGGAGAGTGTTAAACAACATCATGTGATTGTGAACTTCTTGCAGTTTCTTATGCTATTGATCTCCAATGTAATTACACTATGGTCTGATAATATATATGGGATAACTTCAATTCCTTTGCATTTACTTAAACATATTATATGAGCTAGTATGTGGTCTATTTGGAGAATGACCTGTGTGCAACAGAAAAGAATGTATATTCTGATTTTGTGGGGTGGAACCTTCTGTAGACATCTATCAAGTCCATTTGTTCAAAAGCTTGGTTCCGTTCTAATATTTTTTGTTGATTTTTTTTTCTTGATGATCTGTCTATTTGTGATGGTACAATTGTATTAGTGTTTATTTGGTTTTTCATGTCCCTTAATATTTGTTTTGTGTAGTTGAGGGCATTAGTATTTGGTGCATATATATTTATGATTATCATCTCTTCCTCTTGGATTGTTTCCTTTACAAGGATGTAGTGACCTTCTTTGTCTCTCATAATTAGTTTTGGATTTAAATTTACTTTGTCTTCAAATAAGATAGCTACCCCTGCTTTTTTCTGGGTTCCTGTCACATGGAGAACTGTTTTCCATCCTTTTACTTTCAGTCTATGAGTTTCTTTTTGAACTAGGTGCATTTCTTATATAGAGCATATTGTTCAATTTAGCTTCTTGACCCATTCTGCCAGTCTATTTCTTTTGATTGGTGAATAGAGCCCATTAACATTGATGGTTATAACTGATATGTATTGATTTATCTTTGTTCATGTTATTTTGCTGTTGTTGGCACTTTTTTATTTTTCCTGCCCCTTCCTTTAATTTCTTGCCTTGCCTGATGGATTTGCTCTGTTGGGCCTCATGGAGTTGTGACCTCCATTGTCTTTTTTAGGATATTGTTTAGAATTGTTTGGAGTGCCAGTTTGGTATTCATGAAGTTTCTCAGGTGTTCTTTGTCATGGAAGTATCTTATTTTCCCATCAATTTTTAAAGATAGTTTTGCAGAATGCATCAGTATAGGTTGGAGGTTGTTTTCTTTTAGGGCTTAAAATACCTCACTCCAGGCTCTCCTTGAATTGAGGGTTTGTGTTGAAATGTCTGCTGTGATTCTGATGGGCTTTCCTTTGCATGAGGTTTGTTTCTTTTCTCTAACTGCTTGTAGTATTTTGTTCTTCTGTTGGGTTGCCAAGATCTTGATTACTATATGTCTAGGTGTAGATTTTTTTTCATCATGGCTATTTGGAGTCCTATATGACTCACTTTTGTTTGTCAAATTCTTTTGCTCTATTTGGGAAGTTTTCTGTCATTAATTCTGTGAACAGTTTTTTTTTTTCATGTCATTTGTAGTTTTTCCTGCTTTTTTGTGAACTTCTGTCAGTCTTATATTGTACTTCTTTGTGTCATCTAGGAGCTGTTGGATTGATTTCTCATGGTCCCTTACTATTTCTAAGAGATCTCTCTTTTCATGGTCACTGACCACCTTCCTGTCTTCTATATCTGATATTCTGTCTTCGGATTGGCTCAGCCTGCTATGAATACTTTCAATAGAATTTTTAATCTCCTGGATATCTATTTGGATCTGTTTCTTTGTTTCCATTTCTTTCTTATGCTGGGCATTCATGGCTTCCAGCATGGTTCTGAGCTAATCTTTTTTTTTTTTATCTGTTTCTGTTCTAGAGCCTCTAGTCCTGTCTTTCACTCTGCTCACCATCACTTTAGTTACCTGAGAAATTATTTCTGTTTTGAATTTTTCTAGAACCTCATTCATCTGTTTTGTTGCTTTCTATGCTATCAGTTCAGGGTGTTCAGGTGGTTAATTTTCAATATTTTCTACCTCGTTTCCCCCAGAATTTACTTTTGTTGGGGTGGAAGTCTGAGTGTGTGCCTTCCTTAAATGTCTTCTCATTTTTGTTTTTGGTATTGTCCTTGTTTTAGTTCCTGGGTTGATACTCAGATATTGCTCATTATAAGTATCTTTGTTGCTTGTATTTAGAACACTTATGGAATGATTGCTTCTCAGAGGTGTCTTCCAGATATAGCTGGTCTTTAGGTTTTGAGTCTCTAATGACTCTAAAGCTATCTCATTTTCATTATAACAGGAAGGACAACTGATAAGATCAATCACAATATCTTAGAACAAGTGATGCAATCAGCAAAACAAAAGCATCAAGCACCTCTTTGAAAATGACAATTTGTGTAGTTATTAATCTATCACCTTTAACTGTGTGAATTAAATTAAAATTGAGGACCAGTGCAAAATACATTAGAGTGAATAAACTCTTCAATATAGCAACTTACCCTTCAGGATGGGGACTTAGAAGGAGTTGGGGAAAGAGGGAACAAATAGGTAGAAGGATAGGGAAAGGTTAACAGTGAAGCCAGAGGACAGAGGAAGATCACACAAACTCTTTGAAACTGTTGGAGAGAGGAAAAGACAGAATAAAGGAACAAAGGTCAGAACAGAACAACCTAACAGCAATAAGGAGGCTAGAAACTGTATTTACTTTCTTTTAAAGCTAATGACAATCAAAAGAAGGAAAAAGAGAAGAAAAGAAAAAGAAGGAAGAAATCTGAATTAGGGGCAGAACAGGAACAAAAAGGGAGATGAAGAAAAATGTGGGAGAGTGAGAGAGAGAGAGAGAGAGAGAAAGAAAAGAAAAAAGAAAGAAAGAAAAAAAGAAAAATTTGAAAAGAGTTGGAAAAAATTAAAAATAAAAAATAAGAGAAAAAATAATTTTGAGAATAACAAATAATGAATAAAAATGAAGGGCCTCCTTCAGGGTATGTCTCTGCTGTCACAATAAACTATGTGGACAGCAGTGTCCAGATATGTCAGTTAGTCTCAGCAAGCCAGTAGCAGACTGGTGAGATTCAGGCCAATTTCTGGCTGCAGGTCCCAAGTTGAGCTCCCTGTCCTCCTGCAGGATTGAACTCTGCAAGGTTCTACTGCAGGTTCCAGCTGCCCTTCCCCTGAAGTTAGTCCAGGTTCCAATGGGAGCTGATGATCCCTCCAACTTATCAACTATGGTGGTCTGGTGTGCCTTTATTGCAGATTCTCTTCACTTTTCTAATGGGCTTCACTTTTCATCATGGAGCCTGAGTGAGGCCCTCTTTCTGTTGTTCACTTTTGTTCTATCTTCTGGAGCTCAGGACAATGGCCTTTAGGACCCCGTGTGCCTCTGCGGTGAGGATCCTGGTACAGGCACAGCCAGGAGGCCAGAGGCTGGGGTTGAGGGGATGCCGCACTGGGGTGGTGCTGTAGTTGCCTACAGGGCTCCACACCTTGCTCGGAGGCATGAGGTGGGTGTGGGGCAGCTCCAATGGTGGCATGCACAGCTCAGCTCCAGGAGGCTCAGCTCCTCACCCGTCAGCTCCTTGATCCTAACATTTTTAAAATTTATCTCATCTACAAGTAGAAAAGATTAGTTAATTAACACATCAAAATTATTGAGTACCCTGTGTAGACTATCTTCCCTTTAAGAACTATTCTTTCACTTAGAGGAAGAATCTTAGAGAAAAAATCTGTGGCTCAGAAAAGCAAAAGAATGTTTAAATAAATGTCCACTCTGACTAATATTAGCATGAGGCTGTAATATCCAAGCAAATACATTCTCATAAATTTTGTTTTCTGAACTATGGAACTGTAGGAAATTGTAGAATTCAGCTATCTAGTTGTAAGAATTGATCACAAGAAATTTGTTAACTGAGAAAATTAAGTTGTTTCTGGGAAATTCCACAAGTCTGTTTGTTAAAAGAAAGCCAGAAAACTTTGAGATGTTGTAAAATCCTCACAGGAGAAAAACAGATTTTCCTAGTTTTCTTATTTACCATTTCCTGGGATCAGAGGACCACAACCCAATGACTCTATGGGTGGTGAGAGAGTTATGACTCACTATGCACATCTGTGATGTTTGTGGTGGGCCGGTGGGCTTGATTTTGGCTGAAATCATCCTGCTCTCTTGATACTATCTGATAAGAGGGCTGCAGTGTGCTCTTTGATGTACAGGATTGGTGAATGGAAACAGGGGACTTGTGAATTCTCCTGTAGCTTTTATGAGTCACTTAAAGTCACTGGTTATTATCAGAGGTTAAAATCAGAAAGATGATAGCCAGAATAACTAAGCTACTTTCCTACATGTATAAAAGCCTTACTTCTTCCCTTTGTGATTGTCGAATAGTGTCAGAGGAATTAAACTGCTGCTCATCCCCCAAGCTGTCTCCTTTTCTTTCTTTAAAAGTTGGTGCTTTCTGGGGTGTCAGGTCTCCCTCTAGAGAGACCACCAACATGGAACACTTAGTTTTTAAGCAGATAAAAATCAAAATCTCTCTTTAGCAACTCTCCATCATGTTTGGGAGTTTCTATTCTATCTCATAATTATATTGTGTGAGTTAGGCCATCTCATTAATTTTTGCATCTTCTAACTTTTGTCTTTTCATATTGCACAGCTTGATTTCTCTATCTAGAATTCTTGGTGTTTTTGCAATATATGGCAAAAAACCCAAACAAATAAAAGAGGAAAAATTTCACTGTTGCTGCAAATAATAGGATTTCACTTTTTTTTAAATTCGTAGATAGTATTCCACTGTGTGTATACATATATAGGCATATATATGTATACACATTTTCTTTATCCATTTATTTGTTGATAGATACTAAGGTTAACTCATTTCTTAGCTGTTTATAGTGATATGAATGAACCAGATGATTGTAAATGAAGTAAGCCAAGAATTGAAAGGCAAATGCTGCATAATCTTGTTCATGTGGAATCTGAAAAAGTTATTCTCATATTAATGGAGAACAGACTCATAGTTACTAGATTTTGGGGAGGATAGAGCAAAATGGTTGGGGGAAATTGGTAAAATGGTACAGAGATATATTTAGATATTAGGAATAAATTCTGGTATTCTCTTGTATAGTAGAGTGGGTAAAGTTAACAATCATGTACTAGAAATAAATGATAAAATTGTGACAGATATATAACTGGCCATGTTGTTCAGAAATTGTTGGAAATGGTAAGTAGGAGGATTGAAGAAAAGTTTGGAGAAATGAGACTAGAGAAGGGGTCTAGATTGCAGTAAGCAGGGATTGATGGGTGATTCCGGTAGATGGGAGCTTAGAAGACCAGAATACTGATAAGAATATGGACAGCAAAGGCCAGGCTCCTGAAGCTTCAGTTGGGAACAAGGCCTCCATTTGGAACTGAAATAGAACCCATGCCTGCTACACTCTGACAAAAAAATTGCTTTTTTAAAATGTTCTGAGACTTTGTAGTAGGTAAGTTTAAGGAACAAAGAGTAATTACTCTGGTGAAGGAAACTGAAGAATGTCCAATGTTCAATTTATGGCACAGGTACTGCCAGCTGCTTGTAGTCATATTTATAAAAAATTTAGGAAGAAAGAAGTGCAGAAAGTCTTGAAAAATTTAAATTTTAATCTAAAAAGTAACAAATGTAAAATTGAGATGAAAGGAGTGTGGATGCTGAAGAAACTAGTGTCATTAAAAACACATCAAGTACTTGAAACAATAAGATTCCTGGAGAGCATCTAAGGAATCAGAAGACTTTACCCAAGGCTCATGGGTGAAAATTATAAACCTTTCACTTAAGAAAAAAGCTGTAGGGTGCTATGGTTAAGAAAGGCTGCAGAGAAAATTATTTCCCTAACATTCATTTCACTGTACTCAGTCATCTAAGCACTCAGAGGCTATTGAAGTCATGGTCCAGTTTATCTATTGATAAACCTGGTAGCAAACTTCAGCATGCAAGAGTTCTGGGATTATAGATTATACCAAGATTTCAAATGGAGGGTTGAGAGGGCAGGCAATGTCCTTCTGAGTAGAAGATGCTTAAATCTGTGGGAATGAAGAGAAAGTTGAATTAGATACCTCAAGAAGTTGGAGATGCCAGGTATATGGGACATCTGCCAAGAAATGTCACAGGCAACAAGTAGAACCAGCCCAAGAGAGGCTATTTGGGCTATATCCTATAAAGCCATAAGGGTGGGGCTTCCCAAGCTATCTGGAATTCACATATTATCACCATATACTCCTGATACCAGACATGGAGCTACAGGACTTCATGTTTGCCCTTTGTTTTTCCTGTTGGGTTTTAGTCTTGATTTGGACATATTTTTCTCCTATTCCCCTATCTTCCTTTTAGAATAGAAATGCTTAATCTATATAATTATATATTAGAAATATATAACTTGCTATTTTGAATTAATAGAGATTCCAAGCCAAGGTTTGTTTGTTTTTTAAACTCAGAAAAGATTTTGATCTGGAAACTTGAGCAATTCTGGAACTGTTAAAGGTTTGGGGAAGGAATTAGTGCATTTCTAGTTGTACATAGGACAATTGTATCACATTAGATGGAATTGTGAACATGTTATTTTCTTTATTTGGGTACTATGGTTGAAAGAGATGTGGTTGGTTTTGAAGTGGAATGTGATGGCTAAGGTTTTTTGTGAACTTGATGGACTTTGGATCCACCTATAGGATTAGTAAAGTATAATTCTGTGTGTGTTTGAGTGGGTCATTGAGGCATAACCTTAGGGTCATTGGCCCATTCTATTAGGACACAGTTGTCTTGTTAATTTCCAGCTGCCATAAACTGAGCAACTTCTCTCTACCATGCCCTTCCTCCATGATTTTCCTTTTTTGGAGTCAGTGACACCTAACTGAATTCTCTGAAATTTTGAGGCAAATAAACTTCTCCTTAAAGTTGCCACTGTCAGGTATTTTGTTCAATACAGAAAAGCTCACCAATAGGTAAACAACCTCACTATAGAAACTAGCTATAATTTCACCTCACATGGAATTAAACTAAAGAATCAGTACTAAAGAGAAAGATGTAGATTCTCAAATGTGTGGATTTTAAGCAGAATACTTCTAAATAACAAAGATGAACTCCCAATAATGTCTTAAAAATATTGTGAACTAAATGAAATGAAAAAAATTTGTGTAGTATATGGTAAAAGCCATATTCGGGGGAAATTTATAGTGTTAATTAAATTTATTTAAAAATATAATCCTATAAAACGAAAAAAATGTGAACTTCCACCCTGGGAAACTTGAGAAACAAGAACAGTTTAAGCATAGCTTTATCTTAAGAAGTAATTTAAAAATTAGAACAGAAATCAATGATATTAAAACAGAAAAACCATAGTGAGGGTCAACCAACGCAAGAACAAACTTTATATAAAGCTAAATGAAATTAATTAACAGCTTGCCTAGAAAAACAACAAAAAGAGGAAACAGACACAAATTATTGTTTGAAATTAAAATATTCAGACCAGGCATGGTATAACACACCTATATCCCAGGAACTCAAGAGGCTGAAGCAGAAGTATTGCTGTGAGTTCCAGGCCAGCCTGGGCTACATAGTGAGTTCAAGGACAGCCTGAATTACACAGTGAGATTCTGTCTCAAAAAAAAAAATGTTCATTAGCCATCATAGATATTAAGAAATTATAAGAAACTATAAAAACTACAAACCCATAAATTTTTAAAATCATATAAAAAACACCAATTTTATAACAGACAGATCAAAAATACATAAGAAGAATGAGAAAATCTCAATTGGACTCTATATATTAAAGAATTTTAATCAATAATTCATAAAACTCTGAAACTGATGTACTTGATTCAAGAAACTCTTACCAAAGAAATCCTAACAATTTTTTCCATGAATTATTCAATAAAATAAGTGTTGGATAAATATTTACTCAGTCATTCTATGATAACTAACATTACTCTAATACAAAAACCAGAGAAAGATTATCAAGGGAAGAAAAACTATAGACAAATACAACTTGCTGATGCAAAATTCTTTAACAAAATATTAGTAAGTAGAATCTAACAATGCAAAGGAAGAACAATCACTATAATGAAGTGTGATTTATTTCAAGAATGCAAAACTTGTTCAACATTCAAAAAATTATTATAATCTAACATATAACAAATTAAAGAGGAAAAGTCATATGACTATACCAATTGATTCAGAAAAACTATTTGACAAAATCATATGGGCATTCATGATAAAAAGCTACCTTCAGACTAGGAGTAGAAGGTAACTTCCTCAACAGGACAAACTAATATGAGGTAAGTTGTCAGAAATAATACTTTTCAGTTAAAATTAATAACAAAAAATTCCTTTCCTGCCTTCTTCCACTTTGTGCTAGATGTACAATGCCAATGAAATAAAACATAAAACTCTTCATATTTGGAAGGAAAAAGTAAAACTGTGTGGAAATAATATGATTATCTGTGCAGATAATCCTCATATTTAAGAAAAGAATCTTAGATGTAATGAATCAGATTAACATAATCACAGGATCCACGAAAACATACACGTATTAAATCATTTATACTAGCAAAAAGATGTATATAACAAAATTAAAATGCAGTACCATGCACAATCAGTAAAAGTATGAAATACTTAAGTGTATATTGAACACAATATGTACATAAATTCTAGGTAGAAAAATCTTACATGCTACTAAGAGAAATCAAACAATTTTCAAATAAATGTTTAATTGCATCTCCTACAATGTTTAGAAAACTCTATCGAGTAGAGATCCTAATTCTCCCTAGGTTGTTATGCAGGTTTAACAGAATCCTTCTCAAAATCATTGCAAGATTTTTTTTTTGTAGACATAGAAAAGATAAACTTAGTAGGAAAGAAAAATGTACTAGGAAAACTAAAATAATTTTGAAAAAAAGTGGAAGATATGAGTCCTTTTGATTTCAAAACTTTAAACTCTAATCAGTAAATGAGTGTAGTACTTACTGATAGTAAGATATATATATTAATTGAACAGAAATAGATCTCTCAAAACATGGACAATTGATTTATTGTTGACAAAAATGTATGTAGCACAATGCAAAAATTAAATATCCATAGGAAAATGTGAAAAAACATATTTATTTCATGTCTTACATCTTACAAAAATATGTCCAAAATGTTACAGACCTAAATATAAAATATGTAACTACAATTATTTATAAAAATAGGAGAAAATTATGATTTATTATTACTGACAGTGTTCTTCTACCTGATATGAAAATCATGATTTTTAAAAGCAAATGCTTTCACAGTAAGATTAATCAAAATTTTAAAAAAATTTTATTGTGAATTACCCTGATAAGGACTTCTATATTGGACAAATGATGAGTTCATTTTCTCCCAGTTCTGCTAAAGGCAGAACAGATAGCAGTCTGAAATGCTTACCTCCTTCCATTTGTGTAATTGGAGCTATTTCCCAGCCCTGGAATTGAACTCCATGACAAGCCTTACCTCAACTCATGAGATGGGCCTATTGTTGATAGAGAAGGGTTAAGTTGCAGGCCAGTGAATGCCTGTTCTCCCTGTTGCAATCACCCCTAGAGGACTGTTGTGCTGTTCCTTATTATTCTCTTCTGGCAGTGGAAATAGCTGTGATTCCAAGGACTTAACTTTCCTCTTAGACAGGCCTCAACTTTGAACCAGTGATGTTTTATTTACAGAGCAATGGTGAGATGGTTCTATTTTAAAATCAATTTCTGCTTTGTATCTAAAGATATTTAAGTTTATTTAATATTGATAGTGTTGGGCCGGGGATTTAGCTCAGTGGTTTCTCCACCTGCTGCGTAAGCACAAGGACCCGAGTTTGATCCCCGGTACCAAAAAAAAAAAAAAAATTAATAGTGTTTACTGATGTTTGAGAATATGTGCTTGTAATAAAAGTCTCTCACCTAGTATTATTTTTTATGCCACACAGTGATAGGGTGAAGTTTATATTACCTTCAGATCCCCCATGGTCTCACAGAGCAAATACTTAGGCCTACAGAGCTTCAGTACTCTTAAATAATTCTAGTAGACCTAGAGTCCTACTATGAACCTCTCCAGAAATTGTGCTTGGCCAGACATGACTGAGATAGTGTATATATGGGACTTCTTAGGGCATATTTCTTTTTTTTTTACTTCCTTGGAGGCAATTGTCCATCACAAAGGAAGGAGATCGGGATGCTCATTAGAATGTCATATCACATGGCTGTTCAAAATATCCACGATAACAAGCAATTTTAACTCTCTCTTCCTCAAAGAGGGAAAACTGGAAGCCAAAGTCTGAAACCTCTTACTGGATCTTATTTTTCCTTAGTAAAATGCAAATCCCAACCTAGATTCTGCTACAAGAGACCCTCAACATGCAGACTCTACTTTTAGTCTCCATTTAATATCCATGATGTAATATTCTAACCTATCAGTGTGTTGATTCAGGATGAAGGATAAACCAGTATGAGAGGAAGAAAGGAGAGGAGTGAGAAACAGGAGCAGAGACATTAAGAGTTATTGCAGTAATTTAGGCAATGATGAGCTCTTGAACGAAGGCAGCCATAGTCAGGATGGATAGGGGGATT
The DNA here is from genome assembly GCF_000247695.1 of Heterocephalus glaber. The sequence goes on from NW_004624791.1 coordinate 6,880,565, forward strand.
TGAATGTTGAGATACTAAGGAAAAAGAACTGACAAGTCTTGTACAAATCAAAAGAGAATTACATTTAAAACATGACTTTTTCCACTGATGCTCTGAAAAAGAAGTGTGATGTGTTTCAAACAAGAAAAGCTATATTGTTTTCTCCTCAGGGTAAAATGTGTTTTTCCCCTCAAAGTACAAAACAGTCTACCTTAAATGGATATTAGTCTAATCTGTCATTTTGAAGAACACCTTATGTGCAGGATATTTTTACCACTAAGGAATATTGATAGCTCCTATCCAGACAACTTTTGGGATGTGCTACTTAATATTCCTTGGAAGTTTCCTTACCATTAAAAAATTCAGATTAAGAAATGCACTTGTCAGAGTTGATTTTTACAGTTTGGACATTTTAAAATGCTTTATTGAATTTAGATTTGATGTGCTTTCCAATAAAGAAAAAAATCTGGTTATTCCAATTACCCTCTCTGGGTAACAAGGGAGCCTGAAAGTGCCAAGTATCTAATCATCTCCACAGTGTTGAGTGATGGGAGGCCTCTAAGGTATCAGGGTAGCTCTACTAGACAAAAAATATTTGGTTTTCTGAAAAGCTTTACTTTTTGTTACAGACAAATATATTGTTAAAGACAAATACTATATTAAGCCAACACTTTTTTGAATTATGAGCAATACTAGTTTGGGAAAGAAAGTTCAACTTTTTGCACAAGCAATTTCAAATAGTTTTCATTAATATCCAGGATATAAATGTTGGGTTTAATACTATCCTGGTTTCTAAATAAAGAGACATCAGATTGTACCACAGAGAATAGAAATCTGTGCCTTCTTTAGCACTGGGAAGATGACAACAGAAAGGAATTGACTTCTTTGCCTTGAAATACTTCAGTAAGGATTTTCTATTATTCAAAATATGCAAATAAATGAGTTGTTCATTATAACAAGAGACATATGAAGATAGAAATTATGTTTTTATCTTTTTCTTTTTTTTGTTTACTACATTATAGGAGTTGAAAATAATACAATGTTGATCATTGCATTTGGACAGGATGTGCTGTTGCTGATGCAGTTCTACAGAAAAGGTAGGGACTTTTCCCTAGAATGGCCTTTGTAGGAGAATTTGAAGTAAAATGAAAAAAAATCACAAAACAGAATTCTATTTATTTGAGCATAGCCCCTTCCTGGCTTTAGGTGGAGTTATCTTGCTGACTCCATAGTTACTATGAATAATAATCTGGCTATAAGCCATTTATTTCTTCATGATTCACTTTTTGTATCTGTATAGGATGGTTACAATTCCATTCAGGAAAGTCTTTTACTATGGTTTGGAAAAATAAAGGTAGCAAAGTTCAGAGATTTAAACCATTCAAGAGAGGCAAAGGACTTTAAGATTTGAGACAAGGAAATATAAGTTCTCCCTTATCCTTTTAGCAGAACATAAACATAGAACACATGTAACTTGAAACTAAAGAAGTACTACTGAGGGAATAGATGGAAGATACCCTTCACCTTACTACTTTCAGACATGCCGTCCATCTTCTTGAAAGGGCACATGGAATTCTGTGTGTTTTGTTTAACATCAATAAATAAAGAACAATATCTTACTCACATCAGAAGGAAACACCGTTGAAGAAGGTTTTTCTAACCATTAGAGTATTTCAACACTTAAATGAACTGGAAGCCTTCAGGTGGATGGGAGTATTCAAATAGGATTTCCATACCATACATTCTGACACTGGCACTCTCTTTAAGGTCTGAACAATACTTGCTATGGGTATGTACTTGCTTCTGCTTGATTTTCTCCACTCCCTTCCCTAGTTACCTTCCATTATATGTCATTACTAATGTCATAATAGAATTTTTAATATAGTTCATGTCAATAACACTTATGTGAAATTCTAAGACTTTTAGCCCACTCTTTTGGCATCTTTGAAAATACAAAGCCAATAAAAGAACTCATGTCTTGATATATGAGAAGGTTTTGTACAACTGAATTATTCATAAGATTACCAGGTAAAACATGACAAACACCTTTTATTAAGGGAAGGGAGTCAATACCAACAGAAAAGATCAGAACACCATCTTTTCTCACTTTTATGTCTCGGCCACTCAACCATATTTTTAATATTCTGAGGAGTGATTCTTTGCAAATTACTTTCAGCATCACAGCTGTGATTCTGAAGCATGTTTCCCACTAACAGAGAAGTTATTGCATCCTCCTTAATCTGACCTTTCTATGGCCTGTTTTATTTGAGTTTCAAATGAATGTGAAATGGCATTTCCAATAAAATGAATCCAACATTATGGGATGTCAGCTGTATTCACTATTATGACTTTTGCAGCATTCATTTGTATTTCTGAGGGAAGTAAAATAAAATGTGAATTATTGTTTTATGAAACAGGTCAGACCTGTTAAAATTGCAAACACTTTGTGACACTGAATTGAATTTCTGTGCTTGGGAACTCATGGCTCAATGAGTTCATTAAAAATCTTTTAACAGACCAAGATATAGTGGAACATGGTTGTAATCCAAGTACTCTACCAGGGTGAGGTAAGCAGATCAGGAGGATTGCAAGTTTGAGCCCAGCTAAGGCAACTTAGTGACTTAGCAAGACCTAATATCAAAATTTTAAAAAAATGGATGAGGAAGTTTCTCAGTACAAAAGCCTTGGGTTGAGCCAGTGGTATTGTGGAAGAGGAGGCTTTTAACAAAAGTATCTTTCATTAATTTTAATGTTCTGTCATTATTATTAAAAAGTTATTAAGAAATTAATATGCACAGCACTGTTTATTTTTGGTAGAAGCCTAATTCTTCTGAAAGAAATAAGGATATTCTCTATTAGTGGGCATCTTGTTTATTCCAGGATAAAGTTGATTCAGGAATGAATATATGTATTGGGAAGACTATGGCCATGAGCATGCTTTAGACAAAGGTACAGTGGATAGTTCTAAAGACCTCCACATGTTAGATGTTTCATTTACCAGATTTGTGATATTACACAATTTATTTATTCTCTTAATTTATAAAATGCAGTCAATAAATATACTTTTACAGTTCTTGTGGACATTAAATGAAAAAAGCATTGTTTTTATTCTTCATTACTGGCACAAAATACCTACAGTCACAATTTAAAGGAGAGGTTTATTTTGGCTCTTGTTTTCAGTCTATGATCAGCTGTCTACATGCATGAAAAGGATAGTGGAAGGATCTGAGGAAAGCTTTTCAAGTTATGATGGCAAGGAAGCAAAGTGAGACGGAGGAGCTGAGGAAGGAGATATATCCTTCTAGGTGGTGGTCCTCCTGACCCATGTCTTCTAGCCAGACCCCACCTCTGAACAGCAAGTCAGTGATGGTTCTGCCATGATCCAGTCACCTTCCTCTAAGCCCATAGGGACTTTGGGGGTCATTCTAGATCTAAACAGTAATAAACATATTACAAACAAATTATGTAATAAACTACTTATATTGTAGTAGGAGTTTGATAAATACTAGTCTATCTTGCTGTTGTTCTTTTTGTTATAAATTACAGAGGACAGGGAATATGGGAAGTTGTGTGTTGATGGAAACAGTATCATATTGTGAAACAATTCCATATTGTGATTCTAAACTTTTTTCCTCAACTAAAATACAAAGTAACACACATTGTTAGTGAATCATCCAAGTTCTTTAAGATGAAATTTATTTCTTTCCTATGTTATTTTACTTGATTTCCTGTATTACTCTTTTGTCATGCATTGTTTTGTTCTCTGCCTGTATTATTGTGAGGTGTTCTTCCCCCTTTTGAAAGTAAAAAAATTTTGTTATTCAGTAAAATCCATCATATGCATTGCAAAATCAACATGTTATATATGCTTCAGTAACTTTAATGTTAAAAACTTTACATTATAATATCATGAAGTGAATAATATGAGCATAAATCAATAAAGCTATTTACAATAGGATTTTTCATTGGGAGAATTTTTTCACCCACAGACATTTGTCAATATCTGGAGACAGATTTAGTGTTAATATTGAAGGCAAGGAAAGTACTAAGTAGAGGCCAGGAATAGATACTCACATTTTGCAACTGTTGACAGTCCTCTGCAACAATGGATTGATTATAGTGTACCAACCATCAGTCAATGTTGTGAAACACATTTACAAAAAAAATTACATAGATTTTCACTGAAGGTTAACATATTTCTCGCACTGAAATATAGTATAGAGTGGGTTAAATTAAAATTCATTTCTTTGTAACCTTATCTTTGTTGTTAAAAGTGACTAAATATGGTTCATAATTTCTGAATGTGTATGCAACAATCAAGATCATGAATTTTGGGCTTCTGAACTTATCAAAAAGATCTTATGTAGCAATAATCTTTGTTTTGGCAGTAATCTTATAGTAATATCCTTTCTTGGTCCAAGTAATATGGAAGAAAAATTTGTAAATGAAATAAATAACCATATGAGAAATGTACTACCCATTCTTTTTTTTTTTGGTACCAGGGATCAAACTTGGGTCCTTGCGCTTGCGAGCCAGGCGGCAGAACCACTGAGCTAAATCCCCGACCCCATGTACTACCCATTCTTAACACAAATTCATAAAATAATGTTATCTCTAAAATTCTACTTGAAAATGCCCAAACAATAAACATAAACCAAAGCAGAACTTACAGATTTATTTCAAATAGAAGACACAAGAATTAAAAGATACATGTATATCTATCTCTGTAAAGGGTAAGTCCAACTTTCCTGAATACCTGGATGGTATAATGTTGAGGATCCTGAACAATCATGCCTCTAGTATATGGGTATCTGCTAACTTGACTAAAATTACACAATTTTATTCAATTTATATAAATTTGTGTGTGTGTGTGTGTGTGTGTGTGTGTAAAATCTAAACTACCGGTGGGGAAAGTTTTTATTTTATTGACACTAAAATAAACTTTTAGTTGAGGATTACGCATACAGATTTTTTTCCTAAGTGGAAATAAATTCACACAAAAAATTTTGATGAGACTGTTCATGTAAATGTCATGGAGGAAAAAAGGGTGTAGGGGTGTTTTGAAATTAAGCTTATAACTGTCTGTCACATGGACTGTCAAGAGGGGAAACTGTGACTCACACTCATAAAATGGAAAACAGCAAAGTATAGAAATAGTAGGACTCCTTACAAAACACCAAATAGGATGACAGAAATAATCACACAAGGTACTAAGTGTTATAGTCACTTTCCCATCACTGAGACAAAATACCAGACAGCTCTAACTCAAAGGAGGAGAGTTTTATTTGGGTTATGATTTTCTTCAGTTCTATCCATGGTTGGCTGGTTCCCAGGCAGAAACACCATATTGAAAAAGCTTGGGAAAGGACAGCTTTTCGTCATATGATAGCCAAAAGCAGGGAGATCCTTGGTAGTGCAACGTGCAAGGATGGCAGTTATACAAGGGAGGGAAGACAGAATTAAGAATAGTCTAGCAAAAGAGGTGAGTGAAAACATTATATAGGAAATGAACTACAGTTAGGTTTTATAGCTTGGGAGAATATGTGGTCTCTTTCCATATTATCATTAACTGAAGAAAATTGAATTTAATTTAACATAAAGATAGCACTGGGCATAGGTTATGCATTGGAGTTAAGCAGATTCAGGGCATAATTTTGGCTTAGGATGAACTATGTAAAATGCAGCATATTTTGTTAAACTCATAAACTTTAGTTCTCTCATTTTATTTTGTGTAGTGTTGTTGTGAGTAATTACTTAGCGACTAAAAGAGACCCTGACAAATAGTCCAACCTCAACAGATGAAAACTTAAGAGGTGAAAACCCTTTGCTTTTCTAGGTGTACATAACATTTTAATAGTACTTGTTATTTAGCACAAATTAAATGAACATTTCTAAAATCTCAGCTTTAATATAGCTACTAATTAGCTTTTTATTTCTAAAGTTATTTATCCAAGTCTTTCTAATTACCAATTCATTCCTCATGTGTCCATTATAGTTTGTCCTCAAATTAACGGTTTATAATATTAAAAATGCTAATAAAAAGCTTTATTTTCTCTTTATTTATAATTTATTATAAATTTAAAATAGAATCTTCTTTTAATAATTTAATCCTGTGTATGGGAAAGAAATCAATTAGTCTCTATTCCACTTCTACTCCATTAATTCTGATGTAACCAATGTTTGGTATACATGCTTTCACCTTATTCTCTAAGATCAAAGAAATTTATTTTTGAAATAAAATCATATGTTCATACAAATATAACATATCATGGGCATCTATTTAGTCATCATGTTCTATATTATGAAGTAGCATAATTTAGTTAAGTTTTCTCCTTTCATTTTTTCATTATTTCAAATATTTACCAAATAATTTGGTGAATATTGAGTGCTGGACAATGCTGTAGGTGCTGAGATGTAGCAATGAATAGTTAGTCACTACTCTTATGTGTATTATATTCTAACTGGACATCATAAAGAAAATCTCTCCAACTACATTGTATAGAGAAATGTGGGGGAGAATTATAGCTCATTTTGGATAACAATCTGTAAAATTATTAACTACTGGGTGTGTGGAAGAGGTGTAAACTGGTTTAACAGAACTGTTTGATCTTTTTGTTTAGATTTTTTGATCTATAATAGTAATATGATAGAACAAAAAATTGAGCAATAAGTGAGCATACCTAGGGTTTCATCTCAGACTTAGTGATTACCATTTTAGGGGATGCAGTAAGTTGATCATAAAGAGCACAGAGGCTGGAAAATAGTGCAGAAAAGTTGTAATAAGTGGGTAAAAACACACCTAAACTTTTACTTACCTATTAACTCTATGTATTATTATATAGCTCTCAACACTTGTGATAAGTTCTAAGTTAATGAATATTGTTAAAAGATCTTTAAATGTACAAAATTTTCATTTCTAAATCAAAATTTAGAAAAATAATAAATAGGTGTAGGTTGATATGAAGAGGACTCAAACACTTTTGGGAGTGCAAAATTACTTTTTTAAAAAGTTTCTTTAACAGAAGAACACAAAGTTCACAGATAACCTATGAAAATCCAGTGACTCTTGTGTAATTTTCTCCTCTCCATGTAAATAAAGCTCCATGTGTCTAGGTTATTATACAGTGGCATTCTTACTTAAAATTGATTAAAGATGTTTGACCTCACATTTGAAATTGGAAATTCTGTTTTTAAAATGGTCCATATTTTTAGTTTCTGTTGAATTCTCTAGAAGTCTAGCAACACGAAACTTAAAATTCTACATCTCAGAAGTTGACTGGCATCCAGGAGTTGCCCCATTTAGATGTATCTTTTTTGTTGTTGTTGCCTCATCTGGTCTATTTTCTTATTTATAATGCATTACCCATGAAAACATTTGATTTTGGCAACCTGTCTATGCTATAAAGGTGAATGGATACACTGCTGTGAGTTTTCATTTAGCAGTTAGCATACTTTCCTTTCCCTTTGATGCTTATGACTACATTTTAGACACTCCTGTATCAGCTGGGAAGCAGATACATTTTAAGTTTTTAAATACAGTGCAATCAAATAAAAAAAAGGAAGCATAAGAGAAAAAATAGTGGTGGATATACAGATGCAAAAGTACATAAATATAAGAATTTTCTTCAAAATTTGTTCTAAAGGAAGAATTTAAAAATTAACTAATGTCCACATTTCCAGTGTTAATGTACTGAGAAATTTTGAAAAATACACTTGTATAACACTTCTCCCTGTTAAAATATAGCAGATTAACTACTCTATGGAGAAAAACTCCATATAGTCTTTTCCAGTCATTTCTCACCTACCATACACATTCTTCCCAGGAAAACACATTTCTTATTTCCTTCTTGTTTTTCTTGTTCCAGAAGCACCATAGAGTTGGAATTATACATTTTTTAGTCTTTTGTGTCTGGCTTCTTTGATTCAGATAATATTTTCAGATCCATCTATCTAATTGTATACCCCATTTTCCAGTTCCTTTTTATTGTTGAGAATAACAATATTGTATAATTATATTGAAAATTGCTTATGATTATTTCTAGTTTTGGATTTATATGAAGTTGCTATGAAAATTCCAGATCAAATAGCTTTATGAACATATGTTTTCACTTATTGAGGGGTAAATGGATAAAAGTGAAAATTTTGTATTTGAAGGGATGTATATTTAACATTTAAGAAAAAGTCAAGCTGTCTTTCAAAATAATTTTATCATTTCACATACCTACCAACAATATGTGACAATTCCACTTACTGAGCTTTTTAACCAACATATCATGTTAGATTTTAAATATTATCAAATCTAATGGTTGCATTTCAATAGTGTATTGCAATTTTAATTTTTTCCTCATGGTCAATATAATATTTTTAGTTGCCCTAAATGGTCTTGTACTTAATGGTCCTGTTAAAATGTTTTCTGAGCACTTTTACCCATTTCTGTAACTGGATAGTTTCTGTTTTTGTTCATGGTGTTTAGAATCTCTTTATGTGTGCTTGATACATAATTCAGGGCATCTATACCCATACATAGATGTATGACAAATCATTTTTTATATTTATCTATCAATAAACTTCAACATTCATATAAAGGTATGAATGTACATAACTTTATATGTTGATAGATGCTACCACTTTGTGAATTAGCTGTTCATTTTTCTCATTGTCATTTGTTAGATCAAAAATTTTAGACTTGATAAAATTTAGCTTATCACCACTTTTTTGTTATGGTTTATATTTTTTGAGTTTTGTATAGGACATATTTGCTTAGAATCAGAACTATCAATGCTTTGGTGAGGTCTGTATTATCTCCAAATAATCAATACTTTTCTTCTTTTGGCCTCTAAAATTAAAAGATTACTTCCAATTTTGTCTTTAAAATGTTCTAGATTTTATTAATATTTTACTATGTAGGTACATATCCCTGAATAAAATTTTTGTTGTACTGAGGGTTGATGTCCTTAAGAAAATCATATCTATATTTTATGCCTTTATTTTTGCTCATATTTTAAAAACATCATGAATGAAAGATTAGTTTATTGCTTTTTATGAGGTTATACCATTCCATTCTGCAGGTGTGATATTTATCATTTTCCTGGTCAGTGGATATTTTTTTCACTTTCTTTCTAATACAATCTTTGCTACTGTAAATATTTTTGTACATATCACCTGGAACAGAAACACAGGAGCTTCTCTAGAGTATATATTTTGGAGTTGAATTGCTGAATCTATAAGGTAAAGTCAACTTTGGCTTTACAAGATAAACTGTTTACCAAAGTAGTTGTACTAATTTATACTCTCATCAACAGTTTATTATGGTTTCTGTAACTGTATCTTCATTGCCTGTTAATATGACCTGCCTTTAATATTTTTATTCCAATATCTGATATATATTATATTATATATTATTATATATGTTATTACACTTTTGGAACTCTTTCTGCTTTATAAAATTATATCAATTATAAGAAATTGAGGAGGGTAAAGAAAATAATCCCAATTTAACTATGTGAAGTTTGTAGCCCAAGATTAAATATGTTCTAACTTTTAAAGTTAGTGATACCTAGAATTTTCTTCCTTTGTGTCACAGATAATATGTAATTTCATTTTAGTCCCCACAATATCTGGCAAGGCAAAATCAAATTATCAGCTAGGCTGCAGTCCCATAGAGAGTCTAGGAAAGGATCTATTTCCTTGCCTTTTCCAAACTCTAGAGCTACCTGTAGGACCTCATGGATCTCTTCTTACATATTCAAACCCAGCAATGGTAGGTCAACTTTTTCTCTTGGGTCCATGCCTTTGATTCTGTCTCAATTCCTGCTTCCATTTATAGGCCTTGGTTACTACATAAAGTACACTCAATGTAGATAATTCAGATAATACAGATAATTCAGTTATCATCTACCTCTTTTGTGTTCATTTTATTCATAACATTAATTCCATTTGTGTAGGGAACAGGGAAAGGGGACTTTACTAGAACCTCTGCAGTAAGTCCTAGTCTCCTATGAGACATGACAGCACAAGGCAAATTAATTAATACATAGACAGAAAATGAGAGTTAGAGAAGAAGCTGAGCTTTGGGGCTGATCAGTGCTGCTCTGGGTGGCAAAGACCATGGGCCCCAGACCCTGAGCTTGCCACACCTTTATTCAGAACATAAGCAGAAATAAAAGTAGCAAATGACTCAGAGGGCACAGTGATGATCCTAGAACAATGGGGAACTATGCAGATGAAGATTTGGTTCTTCCCAGGATGTCTCCAGCTGGTGTGGTCCTGCCCTGGGGCATCACAGCATCCTGGGGCCACTGAGGTCTTAGCTGTGACCAAGGTGAACATAGAGCTATGTCTCGACATGCCGTAGCTGGCCTGTAGACAGCAAAACTAGGCTTTAATCATGATTTAATTATGAAATGATTTTTCCCCAAAATCACGTAGAATTGCTTCCAACACATTTGCAGCCTCTTCTGTAGGTAACATCATACATTTAAGGATTCTAGGAATAATTTTTCAGGTACCAATATTCTGCTTGTCACAACAAGCAATAAGAATTTAAACCCAGCTCTGTATGATTTCCTGATATTTCCATAACTTGAAATGTCATGCTAATAATGACTCTTAGAACAAGTGAGCAGGAGTTGTGAATAACAGTGTATTAGGATGGAAAAACTGGTGATACATTGTGGGACGGTATCTTGAGGACAAATGTAAGAGAAATATTAGAGAGTCATAGGACAGGTGTAGATCTTAGGACCTATACATGTAGAAATGCCATGGTTTTTCTCTAATCATTTGTCATATGGATATTGATAGGTCTCCCACCACCTCAGCAGCTATTATGTAGAGTAGCTGCCCTCTTCCTAGCGTGCCTTGCCCCCTCCTCTGTGTGACATCATGCCAAGATGGTTTCTCCCACCAAAGAATAAACCCTTCTTCCCAGTATGCCCCTGTTCTCGCTTAGAAAGTAACCTAATACTCACTCACCTCCTACCACCTAGTGACATCACCAGCTCCTCCATTCCCCAGTCACTACCTCACTCAACCCCACCTCAGCCCCTACAAACCCCACCCCAGTCTCTATAAAAGACTCTCCCTGCCCCGGCCATATTGCTTTTGTCTCTCCTTTTTCGGAGACAGTCTGGCAGATCTATTCCCCTAATAAAGGCTTGTTGTGGCCTGGTCTGGTCTTGGTCTTCGGCCCTTTTACCTGACGGATATGTTCATTGTAAAAAATTTAGAAAATTCAGAAAAATGAAAGGAGAAAATAAGAATATATGCAAATATTGTCCTTTGGTGTATTTCCTCCTACACTTGTAGAGGAGAAAATCAAAAAGTACCATTTATGGCTTTTTAATACTTAATTTTATATTGAAAATTTAGTACATTCATTAAAATCCATTATGAACATAGTTTTAGGAATAAAATATATATTTACATGACATATGATGTATGCATCTTAATTTATTCTTTCTTAATTTAGATTAGTAAATTAAATTGAATTGCATGCATTACTGGTATGGTCTTTCTCTTTCTCTTTATATTTCAAAATACCATTGGAAGTCATGTTACCAAAGTAGCAATTTGGAGACTTTTGATATAATAGGTGGTTTAGCTCACAGAGAAGGACTGAAGCTAAGAATAATTCAGGTGAAATGGACAAAGTCATGGGAATGTTGGTGTCCCTGCATAATTCCTTGAGAAACTTTGTACAGGCCTAAAACAGGACAGTCATCCTGTTCACTCACAGTATGAAATGAAGTGGGCAGAACTAGGCCTGCAGGAGTTACCACTCTTAATTCCTGTGAAGTGTTCCAAACATATTTCTCAGGCTTTTCACAGCTTGATGAACAACTGAAAACTATTCATTTAGTTTATAAAGGAAACAAGGGAATGGCAGGTAAAAGGCCAAAAACCAAGACCAGACCAGGCCACAACAAGCCTTTATTGTAGGGACAATCTTCCAGGCTGTCTCTGAACAAAAGAGAAACAAAAGTAATATGGCCAGGACAGGAAGTGCCTTTTATGGGGGGGGGGGTCTTGTAGGAGCTGAGATGGGGTTGAGTGAGGTAGTGTCTAGGGACTGGAGGAGCCTGTGACATCACTAGTTGCTAGGAGGAGAGAAAGTATTAGGTTAGTCTTTTGGTGGGAGTAGGGGCGTATTGGAAAGAAGATAGCTATTATATACATCAGCCACCCTAAATCGAAGGGAAATCTATCATTCCAGGCTCTTTTTTTATGATTGTTGGGCAAAGGTCTCTTCTTCTGGAGCTGCATCAAGCTGACAAAGGGGGGAAGGTTAGGGCTATACCTGGATATGATGGGGGCAGTGGTAGGCGGGGGCATTTTCCCTCTGCCGCAGTGGCTGGTACCCCTCCGTGATGAGTTCTGTGACTGTCTGATTGGTAAATGTCCTCATGCATTCCTGCAAGAAATTTTGAAAACTGTGAAACAAGCACGATCTAAAGCAGAAGATCAGACAGATAATACTCAGGCATCCCAAGAGCAGTAATAGCAAAGGAAGCCATGAGCTCCAGGAACCAAATGTATCCCACCATTGATTAGCACCTGACAGTTTTATTCCTGTATCTCTCAGTTTTTGGAGGCCTCCTAGATATATTTAAAAATAAAGAGAACTGATAACCTCAACAAGGATATTGGCCAACATAAGGGGATCAAATGTAACATAAAAGGCTTGATCTTTTTAGACACGGGTAGGTATCCATGAAATATGAGCTCAATGAGATGAGACATCATAAACAGAGAACAAGGATGTACATTATTTTAAAAGGAATAAATCTTGTAGCTGCTCAGTGTAGAACTTATGCTGACTGTGGTTAACAAGCAGGTGAGTTTTTCCCCAATACTCTTACTTTATGTTTTTTTTTTATCACTACACGATACTTAATTAGTTATCACAGAATCAGAAAAACACTTATCTAAAAGGAGAGATCTGGAGACCCATGGTTTCTAGGATTGAACACCTGTAAAGAACTTATTTTAATTTCTCTGAAAAGAATCTATACACACTTGTAGCTAATTAATGATTTCCCCCTTCTATTTAGTCCCCAAAGTTTTGTTTTTTGAAGTGGCTGTGTCATGAGTGAACCAAAAGATTTTTATGGATGGGCTATGTCTTAATTTTTCTGAAGTCTAGCTTTATTATTATGTCATTATTTTGTACCACTTTTAGTTATTTTTTCTGCTGGGTGTCTAAGACCAAGTTAAAGTGAGACTGTGTCAATCAGTATGAACCTCTTGTTGTCTATCAATGTCAGTTAAGTCTCCCCAGGCCATTACATTGGAACCATGCATAGAGCCTCTCTGCTCCTCTGTCACTGTCAGTCATCAGGATGGGTCATGGCCTTACTTGACCAAGTTGCTTTCAGTGAAAGCATGGGAGATTTTTTTCTTAGTGACCCTCCATTGGCACACAGTACATTGTCCTCTGGTGTCCAGGAATCTCCCTGTTTAGGAGGTTGAGTAACTTACCAAAGTAGTCTTTACCCTGTAGAGAAGGTTCCCTCATGTCTTGGATCTTTGTTGACCTTGAGGGGCCGGGGCCAAAATATTAGCTGTCCTCATAGCCCAGTTACCATTTTAGATTTGGTCTCCAAACTTTAGTTCTTGAACACCCAGAAGAGAAGGTCAATAGCATTAGCATTGTAAAAAGAGTAATGAACTTAACTATTATAATTTTACCTGAATAATAAGCATTTTGGAATTTAAAATATAGAGATTATTGTTATCAGTCATGGTTGTTTTAGTAGTTGAATTCCTGTAGAATATTAACAGAAAAAGAGCCACAAATAATATTTGAACATGACAATTATGATGACTTTACCTTTGTAACACATTTAAATGTCCATCTTGATATAAAATATCCATTGTTAAACATACTCATTTTTTTAAAACACCAAAAGTTTTTATCTAAATTATTACCTTTTGATAGGAAACCATCTAAAGAAAATATCTCAGCCCATAAATGTATCTGTTATCATAAATAGCTGGAGTGTATGAAAAAGGCAAATATCTGAATCAAAAAGAGGTTATTATCATAAACAAATATTAGAAAACCTGTACAGTCAGAAAGTATAAATACATTTAGTATGCCAGAAAAACTAAAACCTTGTTATTGTTGTTTTTACAGGATATTTAGTCCTTTGAAAATGACCAGTGTAAGCATACTGTAATAACATATTTAGAATTTATTCCTTTGAAGGCAAGTGATGAAAACATAGTATAATAATATATTTAAATAATATTTATTGATGTAAGTCTTTTATAAGTCTATGAAAACTATCGGGTCAGTCTGTTATAAGATGAAAACTGTGGAGGTCCCCCTAGTGAACAAAGACTAGAAAATATTTCCAAGGGGCTACTCCTTTGTTCACCAAGGAGAGCATGCCTTGAACTTAATAACTTTTATCTATAAACAAAACAGCTGTGTGGTTGGACAAAAAACAAAGATAAAAGACAATTTATAAAACTAGAGTGCATTCAAATATATTTATCCCAATGGAATTATAATATCTCTTTAAAATTTTTAGGTTTATAATTATAAATAAGACTATTCAAAATTTTTGAAAGTCAGTTAACAGAGATCTCTTGTAGAATTAGAATCAGAAGGAATGAAAACTCTATTCTTGTTAACCTTTTATAACAAACTTGAAACCAACAAGCAAACAAATATATTTTCTTCATAAATCACTTCTGAACACCTTCATGACATACCTAGGCCTTTTGGTCTTGTCCTTCTAACAAGACAAACATATAAAATCCTTTTATATCAAAAATATATCTTTTACTTATCACTTTTTTAATATTTTGCCTCCAACTCACTACAAAATATTTATAACAAACTTGTCTTTAGCTGTTAAAATTTTAAAGTGTCCCCCCTCTTTTTTATCAGATTGTTACACTTTAAATTTGGTTGACTGCCAATAGAAAGGTAGTAACCTTGAGTTTTTTATCAACAAAGTACAGAAAATAGCAAGTTAACCCTATAATTACAATTCAACAATTTGCAATGTACAAGAAGTGTTTTAAGCACACCAATTAGACAAACTCAAATTGAAACAAATGCACTTATCAATTAGCTAAAATTTGTAACTTGATTTTTCTTGTACAATCTCTTGATGTCTGGTAGAGCACAGTTGTAGTTTCTCTGGCTTTGTTTTGGGATAAGATAGCACTCACCTTGGCTTTTAAAGTCAGGAGTGTTTTTTCTCACTACTTTCTTTTATGCTCTTCAGAGCTTTTTTAGCTGTTTTTAATCCATCACTTACTTTTTTTTTTTTTTAGTTTTTTAAATCTAAGTGCCAGCCCTACTCGACCCTCTTTAACCTTTTTTTTACCATTTTTTTTAATATCAGGGGCTGACTAAGAGATAAAGTGAGTGTCACCCTGGGAGGTAGGATTGATTTTGGTATATTTTTGAAGGGCATCAGTGAACTGCAACAGAAACTGTGTCAGATTTATTTTAAATGGGTCTGAATTATTTTTTAGTCTCATCAAAGTTAACAGACTTGTGAGCTGTCTTTTTTAAACCTTTCATGAGGCAGAGAGTCATATGGTCTCTGTGGCCTCTATCTGCCTGGCCTAGCTGAGAGTCCCATTGAGGGTCTTCTTGGAGGACAACCTGTGTTCCCACTGGCTTGGTGTCATCAGCAGCATAAAATGTATCTGCTGTGGTCTGGGCCACCATCCAAACTCTTTTCTTGTCCTGGGGGGAAGGGTAGAAGTCAGTATCATATAGATATTTTGTCAAGTCAGATCATAGGACAGTAAAGTAATGAAATTTTTTGATATAGACATCAGGATTAGAGAAGCTTAAGCATTTTCTTAATTTGAGAAAGATCAGAGAAAGAGAAAGGGATGTGTACTCTAACAATGCCTTTGGTCCCAGGAACCTCTCAGAGAGGTATCTGTGTGGCTCCAGCAGATGTTGGAAGGGTGGGGTAGCAAGAACGAGTGTAGAGTGGGAAATGCAAGATAGTGTAGATGAGGGAGGAGGCAAGGGAGGGTCACAAGGTGGTGGAGACAAAGAAGCACACAAAGAGACAGAAGAAGAGCTTGGGGGGATGTGGGAGTGGTGAGTGATAGGCTGGATTGAACATGTCAGAATCAGAAAGAGTGGAAAATCAGGAAGGGTGGATGGCGAAGCTTGGGGTAGGAGTACTTGAGCAGGAGAACAGGTTTGACAGAGGGAAGGTCGAGAGCAGAGGTAGAAAAAGGCTTGTATGTAGGGGATTTCTGACCATTTGCCATTGCACTGACAGAAGTTGTGTAAATCACACAGTATGTTAAATCAAAAGTGCCACTTTTGGGCCATTTCAACCCATTAACTAATTTATAATGAGCCCAAACCTGATTACAATAGAAAACTAGTCTTTTTGGCTTAGAGTCTGGTCCCAACAATTCAAGGAGTTTGCGTTGTGCCAGGAGGCAGCCCAGAGGCATTAGGGGGGTGAATTGTTGGGCCCCCATGTTAGAGCAGGTGAGGAGGAGGGAGCTCACTGGGAGAAGGACAAAGGGGAGAAGTGTCCTCGTCTCCTTTGACAATCTCCATGTGAGTCTCCCATTTGCTGGGCCAATGGGGCATCCCCAAGGGGCACGTTCCTGGACCTGGGACTGAGGGGGCTTCTCTGACCAAGGGCTTGGATTTCTGAGAAGTCCCCAGAGGGAAAGAGTGGTAACAAGACAAAGAATTTGAAGAGAGAGAGGCTGAACTGCCTACTCACCCAGAGATTGGTGGCCAGTGTGGATGTGTAGCATCAGCAATGGCAAAGGTAGAAAGCCCCGAGAGGGTCCTGGCTCTGCAGATATGGTCGGGTGGAGATGGCTAAAAGGCCAATCAACCCCATCCTATGGGGGATCATCCCTTAATGGACCATCTACCATCCAAATCATGGCACCAGAAATGTCAGGTAAAAGGCCGAAAACCAAGACCAGACCAGGCCACAATGCGCCTTTATTGTAGGGACAATCTGCTGGAGTGTCTCTGAACAAAAGAGAAACAAAAGCAATATGCCCAGGACAGGAAGTGCCTTTTATAGTAGCGGGCGTGGGGCTTCTAGGAGCTGAGGTGGGGTTGAGTGAGGTAGTGGCTAGGGACTGGAGGAGCCTGTGACCTCACTAGTTGCTAGGAGGAGAGCAAGTATTAGGTTAGTCTTTTGGTGGGAGTAGGGGCAAGTTGGAAAGAAGGTAGCTATTATATACAGCAGCCACCCTAAATTGGAGGGAAATCTATCAGGGACGATGGGCATCCTCATTCCTTCAGTAATCAGCACAGACTTGTTTCAGGTGGGTTAAGCAAACCAGCTGATATGGAACAAAAATAGGAGGCCTGCCACCCACAGTGACTGAGTCAGAACACAAAGCTACAGTTTCTTCCCTGCCAAGTTCCCACCCTGCATTTCTCCCTTCTCTAAATAATAGTAATCCTGGAAGATGCAGTTTAGGAGGCCAAGATAACCCCCAAAAATAATTTTGGGGTTTTTTTTGGTTTCTTTTTAAAGTAAAATCAGGTTCCTCATACATATAAGAATCTTTATCCATAGTGATTTTAAAGAAAAATTTATTCTAAATCAGATGACTTTATTAGAATTTTGGGATATTGAATTATTTCTCCATTGACGAAGATGATGAAATCATGGTTTATGAGATTCTATGCCTCGGAGATCAAAAAGAAAGCATTTGCTTTCAATTGCAATAAAATTCATATTTGTGAATCCCAGTTTTCACATGAAAGTGCTTTGTGTCTGTTCATTTGGAAACGACTTGCATCAATTCATTCTATACAAACTCCACAGGAAGTTGGTCCAATGTAAAATCAGTTCATAAGACCACACTCAAGCAGGGAGTATTTGGTTACCATTTTTTTGTCAGGAATTTTTTAGTGATTGTTTTCAAGCAAATTAATCATGACACTGCTCCAAGAGACATTTTCTTCAATCTTTTTTAACTTAGCAAAGAACTGTTTTGTGCCCATTGTGATCAGTGTTATTACTTACTTTGAAAAAAGATTATAGTATTTAATCATCATAACAATGTTATAAGTGATAATAAGAATTTTAAGCATTTATGGTGTGCAAACCATTGTGGAAATAGACATTTTTTGTATTATCATATTTTTGCTAACAAAAAACAGGTTTTGAAACCCAAAGTTCTGATTTCATTGTCAAATTTAGATTCATATGATGGTTACTTTGTCTACAAGATCTAGTACATCCAAAAAGCAAAAGGAAAAGGGAATAGGGAGGCATACAGATTGGCAATAGAATTATTCACTCTTTTGAGACCTAAAATTTGGAAAAGTTGAGGTGAAATGAGTATCTTATTTTTACCATTTATTATGAGCTTTCCTTCCTTATCCCACTCCATCAACAGATTTTGATTTAACTTTAGTCTTCTTATTTAACAAAGATAAGTCTCTAGCACTTGGCTGGAACTTTGAGCAGAGCACTTTCTATTTTTAATCACCTCAAACTTTCCCTTAAAGGCCCTTTTCAAGTTATAGATTCAAAAGTAAAAATTCCCTGAAGGGCAGAGGGAGAATAATATGCAGTAGCATTTATGAAGTTAATTGGATACTTGAAGTGGGAGCTAAAGTTATTGTTTCTCTATGTTCAGAGATAAAATACCCCATAACCCATCACAAACTTGCTGCTGAAACTATATGCTCATTTCTACAATCTCTACCCTGATAGATGGTTGTCCCTCTTTTATGTGACTAGAAAAAGTGTTAATCAATCTATCAGCAATGTTCTTTTATTTTGAGTTTTTTTATACATACTTCCACTTTGAGGAAAATGAATTGCTTGCCTCTAAGAAAAAACAATGAATTACCATCAGTACCATCTATCTCATCATTAGTATACTTTCATTACTAGTAACATAATCATTTTCATGTACAATATCTACCTTTATAATAAAAGTTCTACTCCATTTCAAAAATGATACATGATTTTTACTTATTACCTCATTTAATCCTAATTATTCAACTACTAGGTTTCAATGTATCTGTTTATAAATATGAAGACATTGAGTTATAGAGAATTTTAGCAACTGACTTAAGCTCACATTGATAGAAAACATTCATGTTTATTGTTAGAGGAATGTGGCCAAACTCTCTTTTGTCATCTCAGGAATACCTTGTCTGCCACTAGGAACTCAAAAAGCATTAATGGATAAAGTTCTTCAATGCAGTGGTTGTTACTCTGGGACTCAAACTCTGGAGATGTGATGTGGCTTTGGTGAAAGATATCATGGCTTCATGAGCTTCATTAATTTTCTTGGATCTTCCAAAATGCTATTAAAAGTTGCTTTAGAATACGAGATTTATTTCAGCTTTTACAAAACATTTAGCTTTGTAGTCAATTGTGGTGGCCAACTCTATTATACTTTTGTAACAGACAAATTAATTGGTGGATTTTACAAATGAAAAGATCAACTGATATGATGTAGAGCAAACCCATTATGTGAAGAAGGAAACTAGACCTTGAAATTACAAGCCATTCTGAGTAATTACAATGTATTACTATTTAAAGTCACATTTTAATATCTTCTCAAGCTTCATTTAAAGTATAATGATCAAATAGAAAAATATTTCTCACTGTTAAATTTTTGTCTAAACATTTTATATAGTCTATTGAGAATATGGAATAATTTATATTTCATTGCAGCAGATTATCTAAAGTGAAACTATGAGTATTTTATTTTGGACACTTAAGTTACTATGCCAAAAATAAAAATAACACTAGCATCTTTGTATTGATCATGTAAGACTTTGAAATTTCTTTATACTTAAAAACTGCCTTGTGCTTACTCCTTCAAGCATTTTAAATTTTCTTAAACATTTTAAAACATCTAACACATTTCTTTCCCCAGAGATAAAAGTTTTCAATTGTAATGAAGGCCAGTAATATGAAAAGATTTTCAACAAATATTGTCATATGGGAAATTTCTTCAAGTACACCTGATTAAAATAGGGTGAAGGATAATTCAAAATATGCATACAGTAAAACTAAATGAGTCCCTCTGCCCTTGGTGATGTGTTACATCACCTATTAAAACAAGTTTTAGGCAACAAGACTATAACACATTAAACTATCTCACCTATATAACCAATCACTCTTTATTTACATGAGTAGGCAACTGTTTATATATTTTGGTGGCAGCTATAAAACACATCAGTCCTTTTTTTTTTCTCAAAGATATCTGCAGTACAAGTGTTGAACGATTGATTTCATGCCTCCAGTCTTTCTGTAACATCTTAGATTAACAGAAACAAACTGCATGAGAAGGAAAACTTCCTGGCAACTAAAGTTTTCAAATATTGATATAAAACAAGGTTATTTCCATAAAAACACCTTGATCCTTTAATAAAATCCCCAAGGCAAATAACTCTTGGTGTGTCATTTGTGAAAATATTCTGTAAGATCTTTTATTTCACTTTATCATCACATCTCCACATTTGTATAATGGAAAGAAGGGATCATTATTTTTTAAAAAATACTTTAAGTACTTTTTATTTTTCTGGTTTTTCTTAGAACTTTTTTGATGCATGGAACTTCTCACTACTATCAAAATCTTCCAAAAATCTTAAATCTGAAACACAAGTACTATTTAAAACAAGGGAGGATGCAGATTTCTGCTTACTGCAAGGACACCAAAGCCATTGCAGTCAGTTGTTGGGTTTGTACACTTCTCTAGGAAGAGGAGGAGATCACAGAGCAGGCAAGGGAACTAACATGTCTGTTAATCTTCACTTGGTGCTGGTAGTAAGTTGGAACATGGTAAAACAGAATACCCTGAGTGGTCTGAATTTCAGAGTCTCTAATGTGTGTTTATTTCTCTAAGCTCCATTGCTTGGCCTTTATGTCTTTAGCATAAAATTTATATATATGTAATTCTCATGTTTTATCTGCTCTATTGTAAAAATGCATACTTTGTGATCAGGGACTGTTGTAGCAAATCAAAATGATCTTTCAGAGACAGGAGAGTTGGGTAAAATAAAAAGGAAGTTTATTGCCAGGCAATGGATGGCCTCAGGAAACGAGTCCTTTTAGGTTGACCATGAGTTAAGACAGTTTCTCCTTTTTATACCTTTTACAGGGTAGCTTAAGTTGCAGTTACACAGACGAATGTGCCAAGGCTGTGATAAAGCAGCATTAGGCAATTTTCCATGGTTTCAAGTTTGGGTGCTTAGATAAACAAACTTCAAGGCTGGATTCTAATCTTTCCAGGAACAGACTGCCCCACAAAAGGGAGAAGGCCCACCCAGAGTTTTCAAACAGGAGCAAGTTTCAAAGAAGTTTCAAACAGGGTTTTAGCACAGAGTTCATTAACAAATATTTTACAATAATTATCCATTCCAAGCTATATTTGGTGGCTCTTTCTACCTCAGGACTACATATCCTTTCACTATTGCAGCATAATGTCTGATGCAAGGTGAACCCATAATATATATTTTTGGAATGAATGTTCATTATATTACCAGAGTCATCTACATGAAGTCCTCACTTCAGGGAGTAAAAACAGAGTAAACCTGGACACTTTTCTCAAAATTTTATGTATAAAATAATAATGAAGTACAAAATAAATTCATTCACTATATCTATGCTGGGATTCTTAGGAACTATCATCCCTGGTTCTGTCTTTGGTGGGCTAACTAGAGCATCTAGAATATTTTGAGAAGGAGGGGCAGAAGTATTTCTAGTCAAGCAGTTTGAGTTAAACTGGGTCTGGTTTTTGTTATCTCAGGATTGCCATGTCAAGCCTTCTCAGCAGCAATAGGAATGTTACTACTTGGGGATAGTAGTTTCAACTCATAATAACTGCTGTTCCTGGTATCAAAAATGACTATAGAAAAGAATGATTGAGAGACAAAGACAAATCAGAAAATCGTGGATGAGTTAGTACCTCTAGGTTTGGGGCAAAATAGACATTTCTAGGCATCGTTCCAGTGGTCTGGAACAGAGTGCTATAAAAACTGGAGGTTAAGATTATGTTGATTATGATGGCCCTGAAAATCTTGAAATTACTTTAGTTACACTTGTCTTGGTGTCTTTAACCTTGAAGAGGGAGAATTACTGTTTTAAAAGAACATTCTTTTAATGATTAACATGTCCTCACATGAAGCATTTCAAATAACTGTTAATATTATTCTGTAGCATTTATTATTTAAATTATTATTATGTAAAGAGGTAAAATGTTGAAAAATAAAAAACTTTGTAAAATAGTAGAGACTGTTAGTTAATAAAGGGAGAACTTGCAGAAGGCAGAAATGATTTTGAGATGAATTTGGAATAATGTTGATAGTTGTAGCTCCTGATAAAGTGGGCAAAAAGAAAAAGAACAAAAATAGATTTTAAAGACAACATGGAAGTAATAAATAATAAATAAGTAATAAATTAACTCAAATGTGAAGCCCACTGTTTTCAACTAAAATAGTCCATAGATTTCAACTAGTGCTTATGCTATTTTAAATTGTTGCTTATTTTTTAAAACATAAAACATCTAAACTGATGCAATGAAGTAGAAGTGTGACAGATGAAGAGAGAATAACATGCTTTGAAAATGAATTCCTGTACATACAATAGAATATTATTCATCCTTCAAAAAGAAGTCAATCTTAACATTGACGACAACAAAGATGAACATAGAAGACAAATATTATTCTAATATTTGATTTTATATTGTTCAAAATATGAATTCTTTTTTAATACTGTGCTTATTTAAAATTTATATTTTTCTGTACAGAACATTTTCAAGACTGCCTTAACAATAACAATATTTTGCATACTAATTGGAGGGAAAAGTACAATTTTAATGGTTTGTGTATGTTCATTGAAGTTTTCATGCCAATTTAGAGTGTATTAAATATTGAACTTTACATTGATGTATAAATATACTGAGATATTCTTGATAGAAAATTTTCCATATATTAACTCACTTTGCATGTTGTTTATTGTCCCTTTATTAGTATTACATATTCAAACATATTTACATAAGGAATATTATATAATCATTACATAATTATTATTTTTAATATAAAATTATTTTAGAATTTATGATACTATTTGAAGCAAGTTTGTTATTTTATAAAATACTGAGATGTAAATAACTTATCACTTAAAAATATTTTTTAAAAGGTAAAATATGTTAACACAAACATTTTTGAGTTTTGGAGAAGGACAGGATTATTGTATGTGAATCAAGTTGCTCCTCTGCTATCAATCAAGAATTATCCTTGTTTAAAACTAAAGACTGAAAAAATTCTTATTGCCTGACCTAGAAACAGGTTCATTTATTTTCTCTGCCTTAAACATTTAAACTTAGACAACTGATTGAATGTTCCATCCATCTTTACAGTGCTTCTGAGAATACTTTCAAAACCATACTTCTTCTTGTGTGAAGAGTCCATAGACACAAACCATTTTGTGGAGAATGGCAATTTTATAGAAAAAGAGAGATATAAATTGTATATAAATTGACATTTATTCCTAGCTAATTTTGAATGAGGTAAATACAAACAATGTTAGATTTCCATTTGTCATTATGGGCACTACATTATTGCTTAGAATAATTGGAGTAAAAGAAAATATGGAGACAGTAAGTAATTGATGAGAAGGGGGTGAGAATACTAGGAAGCAGTTTATACACTAGGGACTTTTTCAAATTTCTGCTATACCTGATGGTCACACTCTTTCTGGGTACACTGAGATGATCCATAGGATTCAGTGTTAATATCACTTATTTCCAAAAGTTTTGTCCTGGGACTTTGCTGGAGACTGAGATTAAGGCTGGCTCACTAATTCATTTAGTAGAAGAAATTGAAATGGAGCCCAAAGTTCAGGCTGTGGCATGGTCACTGTTGGCTGCTGTAACCTAGATCTACAGTGAGAATCCAGAGCAAACTTTAGAACCTAATGATTTGAAATCTTGGTACTTTTGCCTGGAAGAAAACACCTGCAAATTTAGAGCAAAGGATAGGATTATTTCTGAAGAGTTAGCACTAAAAGGGAGTCAAGTATTTTGTATAGAAACAGAAAAATGATGTGTAGAGGCATCTTCAAAATCAGCCTGATCCCACCTGTGGCAGGATCTAGAGTGCAAAACTGTAAATCTTTCATTTGAGAAGAAAGTCTCTGTGATACCTACTCTTTTCAGGGGTGCCTAGGGAAGCATATCTCTGAAATCATTCTTCAAGGCACTCAGAGGTCACTTCAGACATGTTCTGGGTCGGGGGAGGGGGGAGTCTGCTATTGCTCATGCTAATATCAAACTTTAGGGTCAAGTACATGCAGCTAGTTTTTCAGGCATACAGAATGCAAGAGTTGTGGAGCCAGGAAAGATTCCTCCAAGACTTCAGAGGAAGACCTGGGAGGCCAGACAATGTGCCTCTGAGAGGGGAATATATGAAACTACACGAGTGAAGCCAAAAGTACTGGAGACCTCAGGAATTTGGAGATTCCAGGAGCACAGTCTGTCTGTAAAGGAATGCCATGGGGAGTGAACAAAACCAGCCCCAAAGAAAGGTCATGTGTGCTGAGAATTGCAACGCTGCAGCTGTAGTGATGGATCAGCCTAAGTCCTTTGGAGTTCACATCTCTCCACAGCCAACACTGGGTGCTGGACACACAACTAAATGTTTTAATGTTTAACCTGAGTTTTGGTCTTGCTTTGTTCTGTTTTCTTCCTGTCTTCTTCCTTTTTGGAATGGGAATGTTTGAACTGTGCTATTGTAGGTAGGAAGTGTTTAAATTTCTTTTTGATTTTTACAGGGTCTCACAACTAAAAGTTTGGCTTAAGTATCAAAAGGGATTTTAAAATTGTACTTTTCAGCAATGAAGGAACTCTTAAACCTTTGGGGACTCTTAGAGATGGACTCTGAACATTTTGCATAATGAGATGTATATGAACGTTTCTGCATAAGGAGGCAGATTGTTATGGTTTAGATCTAAAATAACTACATAAAGTCTCACATTTAGAGGTGCATTCTGGTTGGAAGGGATGGATCACTGGGAGTATGGCATGTAAGGACACATTCTTGTCCTGGGTCCTTCCCTTCTTTCTCTGCTTCCTGGCTGCCATGAAGTGAACAGCTTTTCCCTGTTGTGCAGTCCTACCATGGTGGTTCTGCTTCTGAGCTGGTGGATCATGGACTGAAACTTCTGAGAGTATGCACCAAAATAAACTTCCTCCCCTTTAAATTATGGGTATTGGGTATTTTGTTTAAGCAATAAGAAAGTGACTATAATAAATTTGGGTTAGAAAAAATTCTTCCATGAAGTCTTGCAGAAAACCAGGTTTCTTTGTAAGGCATTGTAAAACATAGCAAAGTTATCTTCAGTGCTGATTTCATGCTTTCTTGAAGACAGGAGGAAGATATGAGGAGGATTGACATGCCATATTGACTCAATTTCTAGTAGTAGGTTAGGATAGAATGGTGAATAGTTTTAAGTGGATGACTAGGAGTTTCTTCCCCTAATAGAGAAAATATATTAAGTCTTTCAGTACTCTGGGGCAGACTTAGGAGAATGATTCAGAATCACTTTAATTTGGTCATTATTACATCCCTTTGACTCACTGACCAAGTTACAGATGTGTATAATTTTACTATCAAATATATTACAACATAGCTTTGTAATCATTAAAAGGATTTTGAAAACACACATTGAAATAGAAATGTGATACAGACAGATTGCAAATTTTATAAAAAATAAAATTTAAAATATTGTATACACATATCCAGAGTTGGCCCTTGTTATCCTTGGGTTTAATCAACCTCAGGTTGAAAATACTGAATACCAAAGTCTGTTACATGAACAGATTGTTTTCTTGTTATTATCTGATAAACACTACAGTATAATAATTATTTCTATACCATTTACACTGTACTCAGTATTAGAAAAAAATCTACAAATAATTCAAGGTATAATATTAAACTATTATATGTAAATAATTAAAAATATTGTGCTAGTTTGTATAAAGGGCTTGAGCATCCTTAGACTTTGGTATCCTCAGGAGGAGTCTGGAAACTAATCATCAGCATAGACCAATGGTCAACTATATAATAGCAGGAGAGATATACTGTAAATGTTAAGAGTGATTAATTTTGGTGTTGGAATTATGGATGATGTTTAGTTATCTTTATTTTGTATATCAACATTTTCTAAATTGCCATGGGTCTTTTGTGTAATAATTTTTTTTTTTTTTTTTGGTACCAGGAATAGAACTGAGGACCTTGCACTTTCGAGGCAGGCAGCGGAACCACTGAGCTAAATCCCCGGCCCTACTTCTTGTCTAAATGCTTTAATTGGTTAAATATTTTAGCCATCTGTTACTTATCTGTTCAATACTTAACTTCCTGCTTATATAAGATAACCACCAATTTAAATAAGCTAGTTGTACTCAGGGTTTACAAGGGACTAGATTTAAAACAGGATACATAATTTATAGGATTATTTTACAATAGTCACCCAAAAAGTCAAATCCAAAGGAATGCAAGAGACCTATCCATGCTAGAGTCCCAAAGAATTTAGCCAAGGGCCAGGATCCCATGGCAATGTCTCATGCAAGCATGTATCAAGGATCTGCACTGGGAAAGCTCAAAGGGCAGTGGAGGAAGCTAGAAATTTTGTGCCAGCAGTGTGAAGGATCTGGGCCAAAAGGTTGAGGAATCTGCACTGGAGCCAAGAAACAATGTTCAAGGGAAAGACTAGAGCTCTCCCAAATAGAATAGCAGCTATTCTATAGCTATTCTATAGCAGCTAACCTTGGTGACAGCAAGGACCCAAGCTTCTCTGATGACTAGAACAGCTGAGTTCCTATCAGGAAAACGAGCCACAACAAGCCTCTCTAGGAAAATCAAAACCATGCAATCTTTCCCAACTGTTTTCTTTTTATACCATTGGCAACAATCCTCAGGTGGGTCTTCCACACCCAGAACCATGCTGACTCAGTTCAGGTGGACATTCCTACTTAAGTTGACCATTAGTTAATCCACAACACTAGTAAACCTTGTTTTGTTGAGGATTTTTAATATCTCTCTGTCATTAACCTATTCTAATTATTTTTCTTTCCTGTACAAAAATAAAGCCAAAGTTTAACAACATTTTGACATTAATATTACTATTCTGCTTTTTAAAAATGACTGAATTGTGATGTCATAAATAATACATAAAACAATATCAAACAACATATAACTAAAAGAAAGTAAAGTAAACCCAGTTTGTTGGTCTTTATTTTCCCCTTACCAATAAAAGAAGCAATCTTCTCTAGCCTGTGGATACATCCAGAAATTTTGTGTATGTGTTCTTGCAGCTTATGTATTCCTGGAATGTCCACCATGTTCAAATATTCAAGTAATCCCTAAGTGGACAGCACAGCAAGCAGGTTCTTTCATGACACTTTTATACATTCACTTGAAAAACAAACAGTGAACCCAGGTGGATTTAGAAAACATTTTAGTCATGATAAAAGCAGCAGTGTGAATTTTATATCAGCTCCCCTTGTCCCACAACTCCCATGGAGGTTTCAGGGAGGCAGGCCCAAGTGAATGCTGAACACTCAGTGGATCTATGTTGTGGCTGTGCAGTGCTAGGTTGCAAAACTCACAGTCACATATGGGCCTCCTAATATGTGTCCCTGAAGTAGGTAGTATTTTTTTCTTATTCTGGTCAGGAAAATTTTCCACTCAGTGACTGAGATAAAAAGTACTGGTATCATCTAAAACTGTTTTCAACAAATACATCCTCACAAAGGGTGACAAAAGATGGTATCATCTAAAACTGTTTTCAACAAATAGATCCTCACAAAGGGTGACAAAAGATGGACAGAACGTCTACAGTTATCTCCTAACATTATATATGCCACTGTGAGTGCAGCCACGGGTTGCCTACATTCACCCATGGGCTATTCTACATTCATAGGTGAGCAACTATCTTCTGGTATAGTTCAGGAGATGGAGTGTTCCAGGTAACCTTTCGCTTGCACTGCAATCCATTTAAACAAGATTAAAATCCCAATCTGTACAAGTAACCACTACAAAAGCATATTATACAAAATAAAACAATACAAAACAACTTTGCTGTTTAATGTTGCCTCATATCTTGGACTTTAGAAAGCTGAATGACTGTACTCCTACTACTACACCATACAGATGTCATTGAAAATGCAAGAGGATATTAAAGATACAGGAATATTCCTATACTTCATCTTGTGTTTTTCAGTTATGCATTCAGAAATCAGTGGTAAAACATTATGTCACCTGATTACTGGTAATAACATAGAGATAACAGGGTCTCTTTCATCATTACTCTTCAGTCATAGAGAAATTATATGATATACTAGAAATTTTGGACCCTCTTCACCATGTATTTATACTATATCTCAAAATTCATGAAAACCTTTTCTGGATATTTTGCAATAGAAACACCAATGTAAGTATTCCAAAAGGTATAACAATATCAATAACTAACAAGCATTGATTGCTTTAGAGAGCATATAGTTCATTTACTGAAACTTGCCAAAGTATGACCAATGCACCAGTATTGAGACTGCAGGTATTTTTCTCATCAAACTTTATTGCTTCCCCACAAAATGTTAAAATACGTATTCATGTATGTAAACCTCAGATGCAATAAGATATTCATATACCTCCATAGTTTCATTTTTTGATCTGAAGTTTAAGAACAAAGTTTCCTCAAGTGATCATGTGAAACAGCAAGTACACGCAAAATGAGAAAATATAAAACATTGTGAACAACAATTCCATTTCTGATGAAACTCAGAAAGTAACCTCTTCCAGTGTAAGATTTGAAACCATTTTTGACTAAATCATTACTGTTATGAAGGATATGAATGTATTTTGATTTCTTTCTTGGTCAGTTGCACTAGTGCAGAAAGAAAGCATAAGAACTTGATGGTAACATAACCATTATTAAGGATGCTATAGAGGTTGTCTCTGTAGAATCTTAGCTTTTACTTCCAAAGACCTCAGAGGGAAGTGTGTGTCTAATTTGTAGTATAAGTATTCAGTACAGTATCTGCAGGAGGAGTTAGCAAGTGATAATACTGAAATGCAATTTTTTCTTTTTCCTATTAACATCAATATTTTAAAATGTCACCACAGAATTTTAAAAGAATACAATTGTAATAGCATTCTACAGTGTTCAGATATATTGCTTAGATTTCAAATGTTTATTCTGTTATAGTGATACATTAGTTCTGTCTTGGCTTCAGCTGAAAATAGATGTTTAATACTTATTCATCCAACATTTTGTCAAAATATACCTTCATTGCTCTTAAAATATACACAGATCTCTGCTGAAGAATTAGAGCAACATTAGAAGAGAATTTCAATGTAGAAAGTTACAAGTTACATATTTAGCTAAAAATAATCTTTCTATAGTGTCCAAACTGAGTTTTGAACAGAATTTTCCCTCACTTCCAGGCTCTCTGGATTTCAGTTTGGGATATTTCTTTTTTTGAGATAGGATCACACTAAGTTTCTAAATTTCCCAAGCTGAGCTTGAAGTTGCAATCCTGCCTCAGCCTCTCACATGTACCACCATGCCTGGAAGAATATATCTGTTAACCCTTTCCTCAAACTCTCTGCTCTGCAACTTCATTCTTTCTCTAATGAAACTATTGCTTTTTGTGAGATCTGTCCAAAATTTGTGCAGTGGCTCGAGTCTGGGCTACTGTCTCGGGAAATGGCACAAAATTGTGCTTTTTTGTGCTGAATTTTAATAATAGAGGTTGAAAGCAAATGGAAATGGGCTAGAAAAAGTGGGCTTTTGTGAGCCAAAAAAACAAAACATCTTTCAATAGAACTATCTCATTCAATTTTCCCACCAGAGAAAGAAATAGCCCTACAAATCCTTTACCATTAACACATTAAAATAATAACCTACTTAAATTATTTTTCTTGAAAAAATTTTTATTGAAAAGGTAAACATCAATTTTTATGAAACAATGGTACTAGCTCATTGTGACAAAATGCCATCCTTAAATAAATTGTGTTTCCACTGTTTGAATCCACCATGTCCTAACCGATTATTTCCTATTAGTAATAGCCTAGGGAGTAATTAATGTAATATTTACTTGGTCCTAAGGACACGTTCATCATCAAATACTATCATTTCATGTCAAAGCCTTCTTTTGAAAGGAGAGAGAAGATGGTGATTATTAGCATGCACAACAGTTTACCTACAGAGAGATACCTAACAAATCATCTCACAGTAAATTGGAAAGTGAAGAAAAAAGTGAGAGAGCAAAAAAGAAAATTTGTATACCTCTTAGTATTCCGGGTAATTTTATCATGTCATATATTTTAACATTTAAATGTCTGAGGCAGGCACAGTGGTGCATGCTTATAATCCCAGAACTGAGGGAGACTGAAGTAGGGCTTTGCAAGTTTGAGTAGTGAGACCGTGTGTCTCACTAAGCATATAGGACTTGGGATGCCACTCAGTTGGTAGAGCAGCTCAGCCCCCTGTTTGATTCTGAGTACCAAAACTGAATGAATAAATTAATGAATGAACTAAGAAAAAAATTATGTCTTATTTGTAGGTTACTTTAGGAAAAGTCAAAAATAGATCATTACTTTTTGGAACTCAGATTTATTTTCACCTTTTCTGCAGTTAACTAAGAAAAACTGTGCATGTTATGCACATTCAATGCGTCCCAAATTCATCAGAAGAATAGCAAAGGTGATGCTTAATGCCGATGAAGAGAGTTTGCTGGAGTTAAGATTCTAAACAAACTTCTTGGTAAGCTGGAGAGAGTAGACAACTGGTCAGAGCAGAAACAGTTCTGTGGAGGTTTGCAATACTCGATTTCCTCAATTCTCTAGCCAGGCTCCAAAAATATCCCCTGCTGAAGGAAGATTAGAGTATCTGTAGCTATAAACAATAGGCATCAAATATTGTATTAATTAATTCATTCATTCATAAGTTTAACAAATAGTTGAGGTTACTCTCTGAGAATGTCATAGGCAATAAAATACATATAAGTTCCAGGCATCATACTATATTCTACTAAAAAAGTGAAGAAGCATCTATAGTAGTTCAGATTTTAAGTGCAATGGAGAAAATTAAAGCAGAGAGAGTAGAAGGAAACAGGAAAGAAGAGAGGCTAGTGCAATCTAATTTTAAATAGAATCACATTTGAGAGGAGATCTGAAAGAGGAGAAGAAACAAGGTATGTTGGAGTTCAAGGATAAATAATTGTCAGGCAGAGTTTCAGATAAGGACCAAAAGGGCCCTAAGAATACATGTACTACATAGACAAAAGGATTATGGTGATGTGATGGGAGAATAATAAGAGGGATTTATTCTAGACAGTAATTATTTATTCAGGGATTAAAATTTTAATATTGCTTTGTAGGTTTCTAAGGCTCTACTCACTAATTTTTAAAATTTTTCTTCTTTATAAATTCTGTTGTCTTATTTTCAGGCTCAATACTTTTATCTGTTATTCCCACATCATTGTACTATCTGAGGTAAATTTTTATTTTGCATTTCTTTTTTTGCATATTTTGCATTTTCTTTTTATCTTTTGATAATTTTATGTGAAGTTCTGCATATTTTATCTTGAATATATTTCCTTTATTTTATTAAAGATAGCTATAATAATTATAATACATTCTTTGAAGTTCTTGTCTGATGACCTTTGTTGCCTTTTCTTTCAAAATTCTGTTACATTTCTCCCTAATGTCTAATTATTTTGGATTATAACTTGGCTATCATGTGCATTATCTTCTGAAGATTCTGTACTTTGGTATATTCCTGTGAAAAATCTGATTCTTTATTTGAGCCAGTAATTGATTACACTCTGGAGAAAGTGCTGTCTTTCTTGCTGTGGTGAATTTAAGTTCAAACCTCAGCTTAATCATTAAGCCTTTGCTAGATCTTATCTTTCTCAAGCATGTGTAGTTTAAGGGTCAAGTGAACATTTGAGAAGTATTTATACATAACATGAAGAAAGCATACATTTTTCTAGCTTTATTTTCTCTATCACTCTCCTCACTAGCCTTTTCTTGGTTTATTCTGGTAGACTCAATAATTTCTGAATTTTAACTACCTATATCATACCTCACATAACTTTAGCCCCCGCTTTGGAAAACACACAAAAAATGGTCATCAAGAATCATTCCTAGGTACACAATAAATTATGATTGTGCATCAATATAAAGATTACAAGTAAGTAAAGTAAGTCAATCTTTCTAGTAAATGCTCCACTGAATAAATTTGAGTATTGAGAACCATGGATTATAGGTTTTAAAAATTTCTAATTCTGGAGAAAATTCAGTTGGTGAGAATAATTTTAGCACCCTTCTATTACATTTTACTCAGTGCTTCAGTGTTTGATTGAGCCTCAGTATTAGTACAGCAAGATTTTCTCATCAATTTTCTACTGATTAAATGTACAAGACCTTGAGCCACAATAGTGCCAAATCTCTGCCTAGCTATAAAAGCATAAATATGTTTCAGTTATCTATTTTCATATAATGAATTAATACAAACCTTGTGCACCTAAAACAACCAGCATTATATTATATTTTTTATTATATTTTATAATTCAGTGACATATAGCCATTCAGCTCAAATGGATAGTTCTTTTCCTGAACCATGTTTGGAATATCACACCTAAGACTAGTAAGACTTTCCTAAATATGCTATTTTTTCCAGATTTATGGTCCCTGTTCTCTGGCACACTTCATTCATTGCACCATTGGCATGTTGATGTAGTTCAGACAAGAATTTCTCAATCACCCATGGCAGTCTCATAACATCTCTCAAGTACTGACAAGTCTGTTGAGTGTCTATGAAGTCTTTGGAGCTCCTGCTGTTAAATTTCTCACCTGTAACAATATGATACAAAAAAAAGAAATGAAGTATGCAATATTTTACAGAGCTTATTTTTCTATTATTCTGGTGATTTTTAACAAATACTTCTGACTTGTTCATTAGGCATTAGCTTTGCTGAAACACATGAATGTTTTCTCTCCTTTGAGCTGTTTCCTTTTCAATGAATTTCTGACCATACAAATTACTTGAAGATCCTTCTGATAAGGCTGCTAAGGCAAAAATGAGGTGGTTAATTGGAGGCTCAAACTTTTAATGAGACTTAAGCAGAATCTATTATAATATGTTATAGCAGAAATACAAACTTGAGTATTTTGTTAATACAACGTATTATAGGAAAATGTGTATATATCAACTAGGCAGCATAAATGTATCCAATTAAACATAAGAAATACAGAGTCTTCAGTCCTCATCAGTTCCTCTTTGATGCGCATTTTGATTTGTGAATCAATTTTTGATATTTCCAATGAAATTGTCACAGACATGTATGAGAAGCATATGTTTAAATATAGATACAAAATGGAGTACTACTCAGCCATTAAGAATGAGAAATTAGAAACATTTGTAGCTAAATGGATGCACATTGAGGTCATACTCAAGTGAAATAAATAGGACAGTTGTGTAAATACTGAATTGTTTCTCTGGTGCAAGAAACTGAAAGTGTAAATAAGGACTAAAGGATTTAATAGGTAATGTGAAATAGGAAGAAAGGCTGCAAAGGGGAAGAGGAAGTGGGAGGGGTAGGGGAAAAGAAAGAAGGGAATGGAATATGAGAAAAAGAAAATATGGAAACAAAGTCTTTGTAGATAAGGAAGGGTAGAGGGGTTGAAAGGAGGGCAGAGGAATGGGGAAAAAATAAGAACCAAGGGAGATTATGTAAAGGTGCAAATTTCCAATGATGAATGTCATTATATTGTATACCTTAAATGTACCAATAAAATTAATTTCAAAAATAAATAATATATAACTTTTCATTTTGATAAATGTAACTAAATACATATAGCAACATTTTTATGAACTGCTTATCTTTCTTTAAATTTTAGAAGAAAAGGTATTCCTATGCTAATAAACCAGTAAATATTGTTGTGGTTACTTTATATTTAATGCTCAAAATAGACAGAGGTAGGTTTACAAAACATGTCTATTTTATACATGATGCTTTTGATGTGTAGAAGAACAAAGTAACTGGGCTAAAGTTATCAAACCTTTAAATGTGTCATAAAGAGTGTAAACTTAAGACTTTCATAACATCAGTTCTATGCTCTTACTTCCTGACTCTGTGGACAAATAAATTTAAAATAAAATAATACTGTATTTGATATTTACTTGGTAGGAAATAAATACATTTAACTGGAGAATGTTACCTTCAAAGCAGGAAAAAAAGAACCAATATCTTATAATCACATATGGGAACTTAAGTAATTGAGTTAAATAATAAATTTTTCCATTTATTTTTAAAGCAGTCTTTCCATTTAAAAGAGTAGACACCAAAATCGTCTCTTTGACTCCTGCTAATCCAGCCTTTCTTCTATTTTTTTTCAGGTTGGGTATCTGTGAAGTTGGGGTTGTTCTAGCTGACAGGGACACTGGCATGCTACAGTTGTATTTTTAAGAATGCATTAAATTATTTCCTATACAGTGGACCCTCAACTTATGACACACAAACAACTTGGGTTACAACCAGAATTTTAGTTTTAACTTCCAATCAGAGTCTTGCGTTATGACTCAAATGCTGGTTGCTTGTGCTTCCAGGTGGTCTCAGATACAGGTTTAACCCTTAAAGAGTTCTGGAGGGAATATTACAACATCCTTTCCTCTGTGGAGTTAACTGAGAAATCCTGAACCAATTTCTCTCTAAGAACACTGAGATTGGCCTATATACAAGAGAGAGATTTTGAAGGCTGTGTAGAGGAGCCTGAGCCTTCAACTGACTTGAGTTGCAACCAGCCCTTGAGAATGAATTGAGTTTCAAAGTCAATGATCCACTCTATTTTGTTGATAGCACTATTTCTATTAGTGTTTAATGGATCTTTCTTTGTGTACCATCCATTTTTTTTAGAGTTCCAGTTTTAAAAGGTGTAATAGAACACTGCTGCTCTTAAAATCATAAATGTGGTTGATGAACAGCAGGGATTGTAGAGTTGGGTATATATTTTTAAAAAACCGCATTGCCTGCTTTTCTCCTTTTCATTTCATTTCCAAACTAACTACTTTCTTTAAATGTGGTTTAATTCTATTAAGGCTGATTTCCCATTTTGAGTTTATGGTATTTCAGATGCACTTTTGAGAATTGGGGCCAGCTTCAAGAACAAACTATTGTTGATCAATAACTCAGTATTTTCTTTCATCTCTTCTCATGATAAAAAGAAAAAGTTTACTTTTAGCCATTCCCTGGTAGAATATGATGTGCACTAAGGCAAGAAGTTTTTCTTCTTCCTCTTGGCTGTATCCTCAGATCTTAGTTGACAGAGTTGATTGTAAGTTATTTCTTTTTTTGGCACCGGGAATTGAACTCAGGACCTTGTGCTTGTGAGGCAGGCGGCAGTAAGTTATTTCATATTAATGATTAATTGACTAAATATATGAAAGATAGACTAAAGCAAATTCTTTCAGAACTTTTAATGAAAGTTCTATTCAAAGGGGTAAATAGGGACTATAATGGTACTTGCTTTTTTGATGTATCATACTGACCTAGTATAACCAATACCTTATAAAAATGTAAAAAGATTTTTATATTTGTCATTGATTTTTCACTGCAATTAGAATAAAACTGGTATAAATTAGAGGTATAACTGAAACTATTTTTCAAACACTTAATCAAATAATGAAAGTAGGAATCACAAGAAATAATTTTAGAATGTGCCTGTAAATACAATTACCATATTAGAAAAAATACAATTATGGAAAAATACGTAATTCTACTCCACAGAGATATAATTAACAATATCTAGAAATGGTAGCATTACATGAAAATATATGGTCCAGTGTCTCTAATAATTAAACAAGACAGAGAAACATACATATAATTGCAGAACTGTATGAGACATATCAGCCAAATGGAGGTAAAAAACCTTTAGACACAATTGGAAGATCTTAAACTCTGATAGCTTGATTTAATTAATTAATTATGCTTCTAGTTTTCAAATATTATTGCAGTTGTTTTAAAATTTACTTTCTTTTAAAAATAGGCAGATAAATATTCGGAGATAAATTGTAGACTTTACAGTCAGCTGTCCACACCTTCATATCTACACATTCAATCATTTTTGGATTGAAGATATTTGAAAAAATATTGTATCTGCTTAGAACATATACAGATTTTTTTCTTACTCTAATTCCATAAACAGTACAATATAACAACTATTTACACAGTATTTACATTATATTAGATATTTTAAATCATCTACAGGTGATTCAATGTATTATAGAAGGATGTTCAGAGGTTACATGCAAGTACCATGCCATTTAATATGAAGAGGTTGAGAACATATAAATTTTGATACCTTTGGAGATACCTGGTATCAATCCCCTATAGACACTGACTGACAACTGTACTTCAAAACAATCCAATTTGGGGGGAAGAAACAACAACAAAAAAAGATTTATTTTGCATTTTCCTTTTCAATTTGGTGGGTGGGTAGTGACTAAATGATTGTTCATTGTCCTTTTTCC
Source organism: Heterocephalus glaber (assembly GCF_000247695.1). The sequence continues at coordinate 6,917,083 of NW_004624791.1, forward strand.
TCACTTTGTTTATACAATAAAACCTTGGTTTTTGAGCATAATTTGTTTTAGAAATGTGTTTGTAATCCAAAGAATGGGTATATCAAAATGAATCTCCCCATAAGATATAATGCAAACTTGGATGATTCATTCCACAACCCAAGAATATTTATATGAAATGATTACAATATAGTAATACAAAATATAAAGAAAAATAAGCAAAATGCCATGTACTTACCTTTGAAAGCTTTCATGGCTGGTGCAAGGGAGATAAGACAGAGGAGGGTTATTGTGTAGGATGACTTTCACTGTAACTAATGGAGTTACTGCTATCTATTTGCTATCAATGGAATCTTTTTCTTTTTATGCAACTTTAACAAGTTCCTACACAATGACATTTGCTTCTGCTCCCTTTTGATGATTTTGCAGAAATATGACATTGCATTGTCATTAAACAGATTCATTGCACTGCTACAGTTTTATTCAGTGGTGCTTTTCTACAAAATCTTGCACTGCTTCCCACATTTTCAATATCTCCCTAATCTCACTTAATGTGAGAGATTCCTCCACCCTTTGTTCCTACTCCTCTGCAGAGGATATCTCCTCCATAACATCTTGCTGTTGGGAAAGGATTACCCATAATCAGAGAGAAAGAGAGAGAGAAAGAAGGAACCATTGACTCACTTGTGATCATGTGATATTTATTGTCATACTACTTATACTTTAAGATATCACTCATTACCAAGCTAAAATGTGTTAGAAATGTTTGCTTATCTTGCAGAACACTCACAGAACAAGTTACTTGCAATCCAAGATTTTATTGTACTTGATATTTTTTTCATTGGACAACAAAATATGTATTAAAACTATGATTGTCAGTATCACCTTCAGGGACATGCAATTTATTAAGAGCCTAATAGCCAGTCATAAATATTTGTGTAATTTTAGGCTACATAGAAAATTATTTTTGAAATATATAAGATCCTTCACTATTAAAATGAACAGCAATGCAGTTTTTCACATTATTAACATTTGGATACAGACTGACCCAAAAGTTCCGTGTGTTAGAGGTTTGACCTCTCACATAACACTCTTGGGTGGTGGCAAAACCTTTTAGAGGCAAAGCCTAGTGGAAAGCCTTTGAGGCATTGGGGACATGTCCTTGAAGGGTGTAGTGGGAACTCCAGTCAGTTGCTTGTGATCTTTACACACTGGACATGAGGTAAGTCGCCTTGCTCTGTCATGTGCTTCTGACATGATGTGCTGCCTACAATCAGAGATTCAATGCTAATGCTCATAATTCATAAGATCTAAATCTTGAAAGTTGCCTATATGTCCTTTAAACAGATGAATGCTTAAAGAAAATGTGATATTTACAAACAATGGAGTTCTACTTTGCCATACAGAAAGATAAATTTGAATCATTTGTAAGAAAATGGATACACCATTTTGTTACCATAATGTTAAGTTAAAAAAAAATCAGACACATTAACTTAAATATCACATGGTTTCTCTTATATGAGAAACCCAAAATAAAAATAGAAAGGAAAACAAAAGATGATCGAAAAGGAAAGGGGATCAAGAGTTAGAAAGGGGCAGTGGGGAGAGAAAGAGGATGAATGAAAGGAACTGGCTTGTGATATATACATGTACCAACCCTGCACAAGGATTGTAAACATTATGTACCATAAATATGTACCAAAAAGAGGAAGGTGATCTCTTAAGATATTGGTGGAAAGAGGGGGAAGGGAAGTGAAAGTGGATGATGTACCAAACTTCTCACAAAGAATATAAAAATAAGAAAGATTTTCTGTATATGAAAAGAAGTGGATAAATCAAATAGTAATGAATAGTAACATCATCAATGAAGCCTAGATGAATGTTGAATGCTTCCATAAATGATGTTCTAAAAATACAAAACAAATTTTTGAAAATTCTCTTCCTGGAAATGCATAACCTGATTCTCACAAAGAATGTATTAGACAGACCAAAAATAGATACTATTGTTCAGATGTATCTGTATTATAGTAGCAAAGAAAGTTGGAAGCATTTAGAGTTTAAAGCAGATATGGGACACATGATAATTAAATGTGAGACCACACAAATAGAGAGGAAAAAACATGATAAAGAATATCATTAAGCCAAATGATGAAGCTGAAATATTAATTGATATATCAGACAAAAATTTTGTGTCAGTTTTAAATTTTGTAAAGTGTGATAATTTAACTGTGATTAGCTAAAGAAGTCCAGGGATTAAAGTTTGAGTTGTTTGTTGTGAAATGACATTTAATTTATGCTCCTAATTTTCCTTGTGTCGGTTAATAGGTCACTACAGATTCCCACCTATTATGTGAAGTTGACCTGGCCATTGAACTTGCAGCAATTACTACATTCTTAAAACTGATGGGAAACTTCATTTATTTTCTATTTATGATTTTACTAAATAAACACAAGTACACTTTAACTGAAGGGAGGATGCAAATTATTGTTAAAGTTATGTTGATTCTGATGTCCCTGAAAGTCTTGAAATTACCTTAGATACTGATAGATTTCTCTCCAATTTAGGGTGGCTGCTGTATGTAATAGCTACCTTCTTTCCAACACACCCCTACTCCCACCAAAAGACTAAACTAATACTTACTCTCCTCCTAGCAAATAGTGAGGTCACAGGCTCCTCCAGTCCCTAGCCACTACCTCATTCAACCCCATCTCAGCTCCTACAAGCCCTACCCCCGCTCCTATAAAAGGCACTTCCTGTCCTGGCCACATTGCTTTTGTCTCTCTTTTGTTCAGAGACAGCCTGGCAGATTGTCCCTACAATAAAGGCTTGTTGTCGCCTGGTCTGCTCTTGGTTTTCAGCCTTTTACCTGACAAGTACCCTTGTCTTGGTGTCTTTAGCCTTGAAGAGGGAGAATTACTGGTTTTAGAAGAACATTCCTTAAATGATTAACATGCCCTCACTTATAATTAAACAAGCATCTGATTTAAAGTATAAAGCACCAAGACAGACAAAAGCAAAGTGAAAGTAGAGATGCCAAACTTTTATTTTGGTTACAGTTACTTATTTGGTATGTGGAGGCCCTAGTCAGAGCTTTCAATTAAAAGCAGCCTCTAAGTCCTTATTAAAATTCTATTCTACATGCTAGCTAGATTCTGATTCCAAATCCCATTGATAGAGTGCACCAAGTAATCCAAAAATGATACAGGGCAGCAAGAAATCCAAACAAGTGAAATATTACAACTCCCCACCTGCTAGATATCCAAAATGTGAGTTTGTGTTCTCCAAAATCAAAGAATTAATTCTAGGAACAATGGAGGTTAAGAGTAGGAAAAATTTATTTTGAGAAAGATAGCTTCTCTCTGAGAGAAAAGGGGCACTGGAAAGTAGGTCACCCATCCACCCCAATTTTCAAAAGTGTTTTATAGGGCAAAGGCACAAGGTAAGGTGGGTACAAAACTATAAGACCCAATGGAAAATCATGAGGTGGACATGAAGTGGGACAAAACCATGACCAACCAATATGATTGCTAGTACAGTCACCCAGGTGATATTGATTAAATGAGGATCAAATGTGAAAAATGAGTCACCTACAAGGAATTTGCAGAAGGGAAATGGGCTAGGGAGATTGATGCCTATTTGGAATATCAATCACTGCTATTTATCCCTAGGGGAAGTAGGTGGGTGCAGTACCTTCTCTCTTTTTATAATGCTAACTACTAAATGAGCCTCAGTTTTTTTTTTTATGCTGAGGACCCAGCCTTGTCTAACTGCCTTATAACAATTTCTAACTAATTTAGCTATCTGCAATACCATCCTAGCCTCTAAGCTATTTGTAGTGGGAAGCATATTTCAAACTTGTTTCTCATTCATGACAAGCACTTAATAAACTTTTATTGAATGAAGGAAAGAAAATAATCGATTTACTATCACTTAAAACAAACTTGATATTGGAGAACTGCCTGTATTTCTGACTTGTAACATTAGCAGTTTCAATTCATAATTGATTTATTAATTATTATATAACAATTTAACTTTTTCTTATGTAGCTTATTTTAATGAAACTCAAGGTCATGAGTAAATTTTTCTGCTTCAGATTGCACATCATTGTGTGCCATGAATAATCATTAGCTTTCATTAATAGTACTTTTTTTCTTTTGTGATAGACTGGTGCTATTCCACCCTCCCTTTGTTCACTCATAATAAAGTGTGTTAATTATATTTTCATAAATTATTTTCTTTTTGCCACATGTAGTGATCCCATTAGCTTATTGATGTTAAAATGCAAGTTACTTTAAAAATGATGAGATAATATATTGGCTTATAGCACCTATGCATGAAGAATGGCTGGATAAATTAACTAAATAATATGAAAATCTAAGTGAGAATATGATCTGATGAAATTAAGTTTGGGTTCAAAGAACAAGGGGAATTTTTTCCTTGTAGAGTACATTTACAAGAGTAAGGGAAATTTCATAGAACTTGTATTCATTAGAAAGTTAGTGAGTCTTAAGGGGATATTTCAGATAGGTAACTTAATTAGATATCTTGTAGGCAGTCAGACAGGGCCAGCCCAGGAGGAGCCAACATGGAGGACAGTCAAGGAGCCAACATGGAGGACAATCAAGACACAGTCACTGAAGGCCAGAATTGTAAAAAGAGAGAAACTACACACCCTTGTGCTTCCCCTGGGGATAAATAGTAGTGAATGATATTCTAAATAGGTATCAATCACCTGGATGGGGGGTCAAGGTCTTAACGCAGCCTCTCCAGGAAATATCCCTGACTCCCACACTTACTGAAAATTTTTGTATGCCTGTTACTTGACTTGCTACCCCATTTGACCCCTATTTAATCAATATTATCTGGGTGACTGTACTTGTAATCTTATTGGTTGGTCATGGTTTTGTCCCACCTCATACCCACCTTATAAATTTCCACTGGGTCTTATAGTTTTGTCCCACTTTGTACCCACCTCACCACATGGCTTTGCTTTATAAATCATCTTTGAACTTTGGGGTGGGCAGGCAACCTACTTTCCAGTCCCCCTTCTGTCTCTCTTCGGCAGAAGCTTTCTTTCTCCTGATACATTTTTCCTACTCTTAACCTCCATTGTTCCTAGAATTCATTCTTTGATTTTAGAGAACACCAACTCGTATTTTGGATATCTAATAGGTTTGGGAGTCATATCTCTTTGCCCTATATCAGGAAGATAACAGAAATTGGGACAAAAAACACATAGATCCACTTGGGCACAATGAATACATAAATAATTTTCTTTAGAGTTTTCCTTAGACTGTTGAATTCAAAGTTAAGGTTTTGGATCTTATTCATGATATTATATGTATATTTATTTCTAAGAATGGAAATGTTACTGATAACTTCTATATGATTTGAAAGTATCAGTGTAGCAGTAACATTAGTATATATTACTTTATAGCCATAAAAAAATTATTATGTGCAACCTCCTGTGCTCAGCTCTTCATATGTAGTGAGGTAGCTTCTCTGGAAAGAACAGCTAGTAATTGATAAAGCCTAGATTCACTACCAAGCCTGTGAAGAAATGCTGTGTTTTGTTAATTATTTTTTTTCATTCCATGCTACCATCCAACCTATGATGGTACATCATAGGCAAGAAGATTCACACACATTTATTTGAGTGTCCTTGTGGTCTTTTTTGAATTCCATGGCTGTACTTCTTTTGACCTAGCAGTTTGGATCTTAAGTCAGGCACCTGAGAACAAGGAATTGATGGCTGCTGGCATTGAAGCGGGGAGGGCTGGAAAAACTATTTTCCACTATATATTTAATGAGTGAAAAAGAGTGAGTGACTCTTCAGTGGAGAGGAGTAATTTGTCTACCATTCTGAGTTTGTATCCCTTATGGAAGAGCTCCTTCATCTAGGCAAAAAGATGTCCAGTGTGTATGTAGCAGGGAATGTGAGTCCAAGACAAAGAGCTTGCTCCTGAAAGAGGAAATAAACTCAAAGAAAAAAAAAAAAGAGGAAATAAACTCCTGACAAGCTGAACAGAGAATTCACTAGTCTTGAATCAGACAGACAAGAGACAAAGCCTATCAAAACAGGAGTGGCTTCCAACAAATATCACCTAATTTGAGATACCAGATGTTTAGACACCAAGGAAAACCTTTCAGTCCATCTTTGAGGAAGGCTTTAATAATTTACACATTCAGAATACTGAAGTTTCCATTGAGACAACTGACATATATAAAATATACCTTAGACCACATCTGTAAAATTTGCCCTAGTCCAAGCCAATCAAGTTGCCTTTGACTCAGAAGAATAGGACTGTGATTAGCAAAACCGAAAGGCTAATTTATGAAAATCTGAGTAAGATATTTCAGTATTAGTGACTATTATACAACAAAAATACTAATTATCAATATTGTATCAATAAAAAACAACCAAATAGAAGAATAAACAAACTTACCAAGAATATTATTTTTTTTTGTCATCTCGTGAAATCTATTGTCTCAGATTTGTGAGGTCCTGTCTCTGTTGTACCTATAAATATTTTACTACTGTTATATAAAATTAAGAAAGAATATTTCAAGTTTGTTTAAATTTTGAGAAGAAGCACATATATACAATTTGTGGAACACATAAATCTTGTTACAACTAATTAACAATATTATAGTGATATGAAAACAATCACATGATATATAAATAGGCTTTCCATTTTATAGACACTGGATAAATAGAGCATATATATATGAAACTCCATTATAAGGAGGTATTATGTTTTAATACATAATTATAATTATAAAAAATAACATTTCCAACATCCTACTGTCTTCTTCCCAAGGTAAGTAGCCTGACTGCATAGTGGAGTTAATCACCTTGATGAATTTTCTTTTCTTTGTAGCTTTAGTAATTATGTAGGTATTCTAAAAGGTACAGATTAGCTTTAAAAAAACAACATAAAATTAAAATAAAACAACATAAAATAAAAATTAACATAAAATTAAAACAACATAAAATTATTTTTGAATGGAACAGTTTCTATTAAGTCTCACATAAATAAGTTACATTCCTGGTAAGATTGAGAAAGATATAGTAATATGTTTACTATTCACAAAATTATTACTCTACTGGAACTGCAAAACCAGGGGTATTGAAAAACCAAACTATCAGCCAAGGTACAATTTTATTAAGAATTCTTTTAGTGGGTAGGGAGCTCTGTATGATACATTTCTCATTTTTATAAGTTGTGGAAATTGCTATCACAAAATTTAATGTGCTGACAGAACCCATATTTGTAGATATAAATCATTTGACAGCTTCTCTTCTATATAGTAATATAACGCTCTCTCCATATTTGACATCCAAGATTAGAGTCACTCATTTTTCAAATCTTAAAAAATGTCCCTTATACATTCATACATTTATGCTATTTAATTGGAATATGTATCTTCTTAAATAGGGTGCTAAATGATTATGGGAAGATACCCAATATCAAAGTCATCAAGAAGTTTTCCAGTGGCTACTATATATATTATGAATTTCTTCTGTCCACTGCAATTTACAAGTATTAAGGAGTCATTTCTTCTAGGCCTTTTGGCTAAGATCAGTGAAGTATTAAGGATTCACAATTTTACTAACAATTTAATTAATCTAAAGCCTGTTTTTTAATGCAAGAATTCAACACAACTTAACATCATCTCCATTTATTTTTGTGAAGTTCCTTCAATATTTTCTCATGAGATTTTTTTTTTTTTTTTGGTACCAGGGATCAATCTTGGGACCTTGTGCCTGCGAGGAAGGAGACAGAACCACTGAGCTAAATCTCTGGCCCTCTGATGAGATTTTATATCCTCACACACACAAAAAAATGCTCCTTCTGTTGAGCGATATCCCCTTTCCCTTAACTCCTTACCATTATTCACTAATATCTGCTGTATTCATTGGATGTCAAAGTCATCTCACAGTCCTGCGGCAGTATTATATTCTTCAGGATAAATTTGGTAATGTTCTATTGCAAAGTGAGCAATCCTTTCTTTCACTTTGTATTAGTTAATAAATACTATTATCATCTTATGGTTACTTTCCCAGAAATTTTATCAAAATTTTCATGAGTTTACTCTTCCAATTTTTATTTATATATTTCCCATGTCTTGTAGGACTAAGATGTGATTCCATTAGAAGGTCGTCTATTCTGGGACACATATAGTGACAAAAACAAAGATATACTCAGAATTGATTGTCTTCTCTTCAGAATAAAAGTTTCTGATTTGATCAAATACTATCCATTCTTTCCTGAGCATTAGCAACTTACCAGATACCTACTAATTGTTCAAGGACATATATTTGGTAATAGAGTACAGAAGTCTGAAACCATTGTACAAAGAACAAGTTGATAACAAGCTCTGATAGTTGCTCATGATCTTAACAATAAACTCATTGTTGAGAATCAGAAGAGATAACTTTGTGCATATTACCATGATTTCCAGAACACTCTCCCATTTATTTTTCTTCCTGTATGTGTAAATCAGTTTGAGCTTCAATGAAATAGTGGGAAATAGTAAGATGAAAAGCATAGTAATGAATAGATAAAAGACTTAATGCCCTGGAATAATGTATAGTTAAATAAGCTAAGTCATCAATATGACTAAACACATTTTGCTTTCACATCAATAGCAATGCAATAAAATTAGTATTAGAGGGGCTGAGGATTTAGCTCAGCGGTACTGGCGCCTGCCTCACAAGCGCAAGGTCCCGAGTTCGATCCGTGGTACAAAAAAAAATTAGTATTAGAAATTTTGTTACACTATTTTTATCCACATTTTCTACTGGCTATGCATTATGAGGAAATATACTACAATGGAAAAGAACAATGGGTTTGGAACATAGAAACTGTTATGGTTTGTGATTAGATGTCCCCCCAAAACCTCATACAGATGAGGTGGGAATTTCTTTTTTGGAGGTAGCTGAATCTGGAGTGTGTGATCCTGGGATTAAGGGCGTGTGATAACTAAACTACTACATATGAGTAAGTAGTTAAGTACCGCCCTAATCCCAGTAGATTGGATGGGATAAAAGAGGCAGAAAGACCTGGTAAAGCTCTCCTGTTACCTTTGCTGCCTTGTGCATGCCATGTTTCTACTCTGTCATGCTTGTTTGTCATCCTGCCTTAGAGCCAGCCAATTATGGACTGATATGTCTACAAAATGTAAGCCAACTAAAACTCTTCCCCTTTTTTGATGCCAGGTATTTTGTCTCAGCAATGAGAGAAAAATAACTAACGCAGAAACTTAATTTTGAGTCCTGGCTCTGGCCTTGTTTCTCTGTATAATTGCTGGGCCCATATTTCTGTTTTCCTATCATAGATTCCTATCTAAGTTTGGTATACATGAGAGGTGAGGTTCTACATAGTCTTCACAGTCTATGAAACATTTTATTTCATATGCTCAGCTATTTGTCAAAAAATATACTTAGACCCATCAGTTGATGTACAACACACAACTATCTATGCTTTGGCATAACTATTTAAATTGCTTGATCCACCTAAGAGATATTGGGCTTCTCCACCAAAAGTTTAATATGGTATATATTGAAGGGCACTGGATAATAGTACAGTACAGTTTTATATTAATAAAAGGAACACAAATTTCTTCCTGTTAAGAATGTTGTGAAGAGACTCAAATTAGTTGTTTCATATGAGATTAAAAGATGAAATTCATGTTAAAATTTTATGTGCACTTTTTGAAGTCAACATTGTATTACCACAGAGTAATCACAAAAGAACATGAAGTAAACTCTGAAAAGAAAAAAGATTCTTAAACTTTCTTGTTAATAAATAGCTGATGGTTTACAAAAATCTTCCCTGTGATTCCATCTCCCTATAGGTGATGTTTAAAATGATGGTTTCAGGGCTGGGGATTTAGCTCAGTGTTTCCTCCACCTGCCTCACAAATGCAAGGACCCCAGTTCAATCCCCAATATCAAAAAAAGAAATAAATAAAAAAATAAAATAAAATGATGGTTTCAGGCCACGGATTTAGCTCAGTGGCACCAGGCCTGCCGCAAAAGTGCAAGGTCCTAAATTCAATCCCTGGTACCAAAAAAAAAAAAAAAATGTAAAATGATGATTTCAAGCAAACCCCTTAAAATGTTTAACTTTTTCTTTGAAGTTGATATGTCATAACATTCAATGGGTTTTTCTAATGCTCAGAAACTTGGGCCCTTAGTGAGGGGAGGCTAAGTATTTTCAGTTATGTAATTTCATCTCATTAATCCAATCTCTATTATTCTAGTATAAAAAGCTTCTCACACAGATGACACAGAATAGTTCATTGCTGACTACTAAAACTAAAAAATTAAATGCAATTCTCTAGAAGAATCCAATAAAATATCACTTGTTGACAGAGATGATTTTAAATTTGGCTTGAAATAACCAAATTAAATGAAATGGGATAGCATAATTGCTAGTCAAATTTCAGCTCATGTTTTATTGGCTCTAAAGTCATTAAAGGTAATTATAATAAAAACTGACATGATACAGGTGATGTGAAGAAAATTAGCTTTTTATTGGGCCCTTCTGATAATTTACTATCTGATACACAGATATATTAAGAAATAAAAGCATATTGCTTTCATGACTTCTTAAAAATAATTTAGAACAATACTTTTTCATACTACATTATTATAGTTCCACATTTGTTTGCAAGATTCTCTGTGAACTAAAAAGTACTTTATATTACAGAAGAATCTTTTAAAATGTTCTTACTCTGAATTTTAAATTTAGGAGATAGTTTAATAATCAGTATATCAAACTAACTTGTTATAGGTATGAAAATATAAGTCCCAATTCTAACATTAGCTGCCTAAACTATACATATTAAGTACTGAGATTTTCAAATTTGAAAAAGTATATACAAGCTTAAAAAATAGGACCAGAATTAAATTAATGGGTCTTTAACATGCTTATTTTAATATTATATCAACCCAAGAAAGGCAACATATTTTGATTTTTGGTTATAAACTATTCTCCATCATGCCTTATCCTTCTATTGCTGCTGCTTTATGGGTTAGTGCATGAAATTTAGATTCTTCTATCTCAGGTTGTGTTACTTACAAGCTCTGTGCTCTTGGCCAGGTAATTTGGTTTGTTGATGCCTCAGTTTTCTCTTTTTCTAAATAGAAATAACAAGAGATTTGAGGATTAAATATATTAATGTATGTAAAGCATTTAGCACAGAGCCCAGAAAGTGACAAAATGCTTTTATCATGTTCCTAAACATCATGATGTTCATCACTACTGAATCTTCACACATTTTAACTTCTGTAGTATAATCAAACAGTTCCCCACAACCGTTCAACATTTTCAGGTGAAAATATGTATTTAGAAACTCTACACTGCTCGATTTGCTTAATGGCAACATGTTGGGTTGTTAGTGACTCTTACCTTTTCCCAAATCTTTGTTCCTACTTCAATAAGTAATTGAATGAACTAATGTTGGTAATGTTAATTCTTAATTTTCTGTTATCTTCTTATCTCTTTCAGTCTCTAATTCCACAAATATAATCGAATTTCCCATTGTTACTTAGCGGACTTTTCTAGAATTTTCTAGTTTATCTTCTAGTCTCTTATTTACCCACTCATATTATTTTTCATAAAGTTTCTATAAAGATTTATCAAAATTAAAATGTGATCCTATCATTTCCTTCCTTGGTATCCTCCAATAATCTTCCTCTACTCATAAACCATGAATCATGCTCCTCAAAATGATGCACATTTCTACCAAGATATTTTTATATAAATCATAACGAACTATTACTAGTTCTATGAATATTCCATTTCCACCCATCCTTTTGTAACACTGTTTTTTCTCCATCTGGCTTTGCTTTTATCTATGATATGCTGACACCCATAAAACAGAATTAAAGATTAATCACTCAATCTTAGGTATAACTTATGTGTCTTACATGTTGTCCCTATTCTTTCATTATGTTAAGGCTTAAATATTTGTTTACAAGTCTGGCATTTTTTAAGGTATTCTGATACTTGTTAAAATAAAGACTAAGACTACTTCAATCAAGGTGAGTTATATTGTGGTGCTACAGAGGGCATGAACTCAACTTCAAATTTGAATACAGCAAAGATGGCTGGAGAAAGTGAATGGATCAATGGATGAAAAATTAAGAAGAGTCATCAAGGGTAGGTACATTCTTCCTAAATAATACTGATTTAACAGTACTTTTGCCAAAACAGTTTGATAGGGTGAGCATAGTATTGAATGTAAGATGGTTTCAAGGAATCTGTTTGTAATTTGGAGAGACATTTTAATAGTAGCCAAATCTTTCTTTAAGGATTGAGGTTTTCATTCATCTCATTATCGTGAACCTAAAAAATCTTGATAAGTTGTAGATACTTAATAAGTATATTTTCAATGAACAGAATCTTTGTCAAATAACAGAATCTTTGTCAGTAATTTTCAGTGAACAGAATCTTTGTCAAATAAGGTCAACGCTTGAGATTTCAGTCTATTTTGAAGGCTAATAGAGGAGGTATAACATGATTTATACTTCTACTTACATGTCTGATTGACTTTAAGTTTAACACATCACAGTTAAAGAATCAATATGTTCTGCTTTATCTCTCCATCTTGTTTCTGATCAGCTATCACTTTCAAAGCAATAATGCTGTATAGTATTCTGTGTTTCAAATGGTTCACACTTGTATGTCTAGTTCAAATTTCATGTAAAATATTTGTGAGCTGGATATCACACTGAAGTTGACATTAACTGTTCTATCACGTCTTCCACAAAGCACTCCTTTAATGCTTGCATAAATTTTTTAAGAGGAAGTACTTAACAATATATTTTTTATTAGATAGTTTTGTTCCAGAAAGTCTGAGGCTTGGGAATAAAGACAATAATTCAGAATTAAAGACTTCTGTTCTTAAGTACTTTTCTTTTAAATTTTTGATTGAAGTTAAATTACATAAATGCATATATTTTAATTGTACAGATAAATTATTTTCCATGCTTTTATCTGTGTAAGCATTTTCCAAGTTAAGAAATAGTAATATTTCATTAATTTACCATGTTTCTGTGCTTCACATCAGACAGCATCACATCTGTAAACATAGCACAAACTTAACTTCTTTAATTTGTTTTAATCTTTCTTCAATTTTCTTCATTACAACAGATTAGTGTTTCTCCTATTACAGAAATCCGTATACATACAATAACATAGTGTGCTCTCATTTTGAATATGACTTCTTTCATTCAAATTTTATCTGTGAGATTATAAATTTTGTTATGAGTAGCTGTATTTTGGTATTTTCTGTGAGCATTTCTCCTTATAAGCATATTAATGATAAGTGAATATTTGGGCTGCTTTTAATATGTAATTTAGTATGTAGTTAATATGTAATTTAGTATGTAATTTAATATGTAATTTAGTATGTAATTTAATATGTAATTTAGTATGTAATTTTGGGCTGCTTTTAATATGTAATTTTAATATGTAATTTAATTAATTTAATTATGAATAATGCTGATATGTGTATTCTTAAACATATTTTTGGTAGACATAAACATTCATTTATTTTGAAAATATGGCAGGGTGGCATTTCCAGATGATAAGGCAGATTGTTAGCTTTAGTAGTAGTATATTTTAATCCGTTATTCCTCCTTGTATCAGCTAGTACTTTTTAAGAACATTTAAAATGTGGTCTGAACGTTTTTCCAACCTTGGAAAAATGCACTCTTTTGAGCATTAAATTGATTTCATTTAAATTTTCTATAGATGCAATCTACTGGGGTAATATTTTGGTGCCATTTTGCTTCTTTTCTTAATGTGTTTATGACAAATAGGTATTGAGTTTTGTGAAATACTTTTATGCAATTCTTTCCATACTGTCTTAAAAGAGTTTTATGTTCTTTTAATTCAGTGAATTATATTTATTTATTTAAAAGTTCTAAACGCACTTTTCACTTTTAAAACAAAACTATCTAGACTCTAATGAACTGTACTTTTTATCATTTTCTATTTTCTATTTGTTAGTGTGTTTTTTATTATTGTTGGCTCTAAGTTCATGAAATTAATTAATCTGTCATGTTCCTGGGTCATAGAAAGTTCAGGTTAAAATATGCTCCCTTCTCAAAATGGAGAAGCATGTTTATTTGATCTTCTAAAGTAAATTAATTCTCTCCCCCCTTTTCTTTCTCTGGAAAATTTAATATAAATTTAGTATTTATTTCTTCTTTAAATGTTTGAAATATTTTTGACCTAGACAATTCTTTGTGGGAAGATTTTTAACAAAAACATTTTCACTTTGTGAATGTCAGATTATTTGATTTTCTATTTCTTTTTGAGATAATTTTTGTTACTTCAAATTATTAAATTCTACATATACTTGAAACCTTATGAGACTAGAAAGCATAACTCACATGATATATTTGATACTTAAAAGATATTATATGCTAAGTACATAAAATACTTTATATGGTTATTGTCATTTAGATATACTCATGTGTTTATCTATGGAGAAATATCAATTTCTATCTAGATAAAAGTACATATTTACCAATTCACTTATTCTTCCTTACTTTATATATTTTGAAGCTTCAGTCTTCTATTATTTCCTTTTCCTGAACTATATCATTTAGGATTTTTTCTTATTTGTGGGGCCCTGGCATTGAAGTCTATCAATAAATCTCACTCAATATATTTTTAAATTTTTTTTAAATCCTAGAATACTTTTTAAGAAATACATTTAATCACTGGCTTTTGTTTCTTCCTTAACCAATATTATTCAGATTCAATGATTGATACTAAGATATGAAACAGTGGTATTACCAGTTTTGCCAACTGAGGAATCTATGAATTCTTTGCTATCAGAGAGAACCAATTGCAAGGAAACTGTGGAAGTTATCAGCAGCTGCTCAGGAAGAGATCACAGTATTAATTATATCTTAGTACTTAATAACAGTAAAATCTCATTCTAAAGTAATTTTTGTTTTTCATTCAACACATTAAAAATATTCCTATATTGTCTCTCTTCTATGGTTCAACAAAGAATATTCTGTAATATTTATCTGCTTCTTTTTGTCTTCAGTTTTCTGAGTTTGAATATGATGTACCAGAGTATGGATCCTAACATGTGGAACTTTTTTGTGCATGTGTGAATTTCATTACAGTAGACATTAAAATATATTGCATAATATGGAGAAATTCTGTTTGTTAATATTTTTCAGAAGTGGGGAAGGCTCAGGTGTTTTAGGAAAAAATTCTTATTTTGGTCTGTCATACAGAAGAAATAAAATATATTGTTGATCAAGTTTTTTAAAAAAACTAACAATGTTTTAGAACATTTTATAAATAATGGCAAAAAGGAGTCCACATTAAAATGTATTTTCATGTGGTTTTATTTTGTGGATATTGCTGAGCACTATTGTTAGCTACAGGTGCCAGTGCTTATTTTGTACTTGTTTCATGACAAGATCTGTATTAAGAAATTTTATTCTTTCAATTACCATGTAGAGTAGGCATTAGTAATGTAATTTTTATATAAAATTGAGGACTGTAGTATTTGACCATAAGCCATGAACCGTTAACATGTGCAATAAACCTTGAATCCAAAGTCTGAGTCTACTACAGAGCCTACTTTTCTTGTTGTACATGAAATGGGTTTACATTAAATATCTGTTTATGTGAATAAACATTCCATGTTGTGGTACATAGTAGAGTTTTGTTTAGTTTTCTTTTGGGAAAAAATAGCAGAGCTGACTGGTAAATCATCAATAAAAGAAGCTGTCATATGTCCTCTGTATAATGAAGCTTATGGAAACTGAATTCTGGAACTGCTTACCTAGAATTTATTCATTTATCTTTTATGATATCTGTTATAATGGAAGAGGACATTGCCTTTTTCAGAATGCATGTATGTTAGTGTGCTTTTATGTGAAAATCCTAAACAAAATACAATTCACTCTGAGCAAAATAAAGTTTATGATTTTAGGTTATTTTGTTAGACTTTGGTATTTTCAATATTAGTATTATAACATTATAGATACTATGACTAGAACAAACATATGATTATGGCAAAATAAAACAGGGTTTGTTATAAAACAAAAAGTTACAGCAGGACATATTGTGTCTATATATTTGAATATTTTGAGTGTCATTATAGATGCTAGCTTAGGATACTATCACTTTTTGAAACCTCTTTCATTTTGTGAAAATCAATGTCTGTATATTTTTGTGGTGCTTGATATCTAGCACTTTAAAAGATGTGATTTTTGAGATTTTTTTAATATCATAAACATTTATAATATATGTCATAACTTATAATAGTGATGCAACTACAATAAAGTGCAACGTGACATTGTAAGTAGGTAATATATTTTGTTTGTGAATGGGTGAATCTGTTATTTGCCAGATGCTCTGCTAAGTACTTTGGATGTGGTGACTGATGGCAATTTAATGGGAATTCTGAGGTCTCTATGACTTGATTAAAATAAGAAATATAAGAACAAGTACATTGCTATGAATTATTGCTACAGTACCAAAAAACTCATTATGTCAATACATCCTGTTTCCAATATAAAAGGAAATGTTCTAAGGAAGGATGGGAACTATGATGATTAATCTTATGTATCAACTTGACTGGGCCATGGAGTTTCCACATATTTGATCAAACAACATTCCGAGCTGACTTGTGAAGATCAAAAAAAGAATCTGTCATATGTCATTTGTGAAACAACGCTTATAGAAACTGAATTTTGGAAGTGGTTATTGTTTATTAATTTATCATTTCTGATACCTGTCACAGTGAAAGAAGTGGTTGATTTTTTTGGTATGTATGTATATTAGTTGTGGTTTCTCTTGGGAAAAACCTAAATAAAAAAAAATCGGAAAGTGATTTGGGATAAAGTCAGTATTTGAATCAGTAGACAGAGTAAAGCTGATTTTTCTCTGTGCTGTGGGTATCATTCAATCAGTTGAAGGACTGAATGGATAAAGAGTCTGACTTTGCTTCAAGTTAGAGAAAACTGTTCCTCTATCAGTGTCTTTGAGGTGGGTCGTGTATTGTTTTCTTGCCTTCAGATCTGAAGTAAAATATCAGCTTTCATTGGATCTTCTGGTTTTTCAGTGGGAACTTATTGGCTCTCCTAGGTCTCCATGTTTCCAATTTAGACTTTGGGATACATCAGCCTTCATAATCTCCATCCCACTTTGTACTGCTCTAGCAAAATACCTGGGCCTGCTACTTGGTAAGTAATGTCTTTAATTTCTCACATTTCTGGAGATTAACAAGTCCAAGATCAAGCACTACAGTAAGTGCCTGCTGAAGGCTGTATTATTGCATGCTGACATTGAGAAGGAATAAAAAAGACAAAGGAGAAAAAGTACTGTGTCATCACATAGAAGAAAAACAGAAGAGAGAACCTATTACCTGAAGCTCTTTTATAAGGATCCTAACTTCTACAATGGCTCTGATCTGATGACTCCTAAAAGGTGAAGCTCTTAATACTATTACATTTGACACTGAGTATTAGCATGTAAATTTTTAGGAAAATGTTCAGGCCAGGACCGCTTGCAATTGAATAAGCCAATTAAATTATTTATAATAAATTCTCTGTATCTATCTATCATCTATCTATATATATATCTATGTGTGTGTGTGTAGATGGGTAGTTATATATGTCATAAAATATATATAATGTATTAACATAGTACAGACACACTCATGCATGTCTACTTACATATATATATATATACATACCCACATACATATATGTGATACAATGCATATAATATATACACACACATAACAACTGTATATAAATACAATGGTTACAGTTTATACCTAAAAAGTCCCTCAAAAGTCCCATGTGTTTGGAAAATGTTTGAACTATGGGAGCAACTATGGAAGCAGTTTCATCAGTGGTTGAAAGTTCAGTAGTCTATGTGCTGCTGGAAAGTAGAGCCTAGTTGGAAGAGGCAATTAACTGGAAGCCTGATCTGTATCCTTGTTCCAGCTCCTCCTTTTTCTATTTTTTTCCTTGCAGCCATGATGTAAGCATCTTTCTTTGCCAGGACCTTCCACCATCTTGTTTTTGTGGTAGAGTCTGATAATCATGGACTGAACCCACTGAAACTGTGAACCTAAATAAATGTCTCATCCTTTATATTGTTGGTGTTGAGTATTTTGTCCCAGTGACAGTAAACTAATACAACAATCTTTTTGTTCTGTTTTCTCTGTAGAATCCTGACTATTACAAAAACTTTAGAAGTTAAAAATAAGATGTCATTGAGAATAATATCTTTGGAAGTTAATCAGTTGTGTAAAGAGCTCCAAGGAAGAAAAATAGGGAAGAGAAATCACTTTGCTATTAACTTGTAAAGCCGCCATTACTACATACAATTTTGGAATTACATCACTGTTTAAAACAGAATCTATAATTTTTTTTTTTTGGTATCCCAGTCTGGAATAGAACTCTCGGGCCCTTGTGCCTGTGAGGCAGGCAGCAGAACCACTGTGGAGTCTATAATTTTGAAGTGCTTTTATAATCATTTATTAAAATGTTTGTATTATATCTAATTAATTATATCCTTATTAGTGCTTACTTAAAATTTATCTAAATAAAATTTCATGATTTCATTAGATGAAATGTTTTGCTTGATAATTTAGCACCCTTATTCACATTTGATATTTTGAATAGAACACAGCAAAAGGCTACTGCCAAAAAGAATTATGTCTTATGATAAAACCATGTAGAAACTTGCCTATCACAAGCTCTCACCTGAACCCTTAGTAGTTTACTCCTTATTTTCTTAGGTCGTATGCCTATTGCTTTTGACTTTCAATGAGGCTACATTCTACTCTGTGATTTTTGCACAACTGTTAATGATTTAGAAAACTAAAAGATTTTTTCCACTTTATGTTATACCTTGAGCTCCCTGAAGCATTATCTCATTGGTAGGGGATTAAACAGTGTAGAGATTCTTTAGTTCTCTTAAAGACTGCTACTTTAGTAAGAATATTCAATGACTGCAAATGTTGTTAAATTAAATCTAATATAGGTAATGTAGTGCACACCTGTAATTCCCCACTAATTCGGAGGTTAGGAATGAAGAGCACAATTTCTAGGTAATTCTGAGCAACTTAGCGAAAGACTGTCTCAAAGAGAAAAAGGGCTGAATGGGTAGCTCAGTGGTGGAACACTTGTCTATAATGAGTAAGGCCTTGGATTCAGTCAGTTTGCATAACTAAAGAAATATGAAACAAAAAATGCTGAGATACAAATGTGCCATTTGTACTTGTAACATTTTAAGTAAAGGCATGTCAGAGGTTGCAATTTTGTCATTTGAAATAGCTAAGCTATGCTGCAGTTACAAATAAATATTAGAGACTAAACAAAACACAAATATAATTTCTTGCTCTCACTACTTGTCCATCATTGATAGATGGGTGTGTCTTGTTTCCTAATTCTGCCAAGGCCAATGAAGCCATTCTCATCTGAAATATTAGAGGATGCCAGCATAGAAGGAAAAAAAATAATTTTCCTTCCAGAAGTTGTGTATGACACTTTCTGTTAACATTTTATTGACCAATGAAAAATCATATGACCAGTCTTAACTTGAATCAGAGTAGTGAGAACATTTGTTTACCAATATTTTCTGATAATCAGTTGAGTTATCATGCACATATTAAAGAACTTTTAAATAAATTATTTTTATAATTATTTTTAGTGTAATTTATGTTTCCTATTTTCATAAAAGAATGACCTGTAGCTTATGCTACATATGCACTGTAATCAGCCTTGTAAAAAACAGAATATGAAATTTGTATTGATTATTGACAGTGTATTTTGGTCTTAGAATTTTTTAAATTACAGTTGTCCTTTGAGTAATTCTAGATTTGACATCTATTTTCAAAATAAAAGGATCTTTTAGTTTGATATTTTAATATTATGAAAGTATTGTACAACATAGAGTTAATAAAGGGAACTTTGAACTGTTTAGTATATGTAATTAGCTAAAATAAGTGGGCTGTTCCTGTTTCCATCTCCAATCCAAGTGAAAACTTTAGCAAGGGCTGACTGACTAGCTCTCAGTCTCTTTTGCATCCCCAGTTTCATGCTGAAGACTCCATCTTTCATATTTTCCTGCTTATATTATATTCAAATTTTCAGTATTAGTTCTAAATATTCTTCTTTCTTCATCAGACATGATTGTAAAAGGATTATGTAATACATTTCAATGAATTGGATATTTGTGTACACCAAAAAGGAGCTTAATATTTTGTCCAATGCTCTTTGAGAAATGTTTGCTGTCACCTTCTTTCTACTTGTTTTTCTATGTATTTTCTTTAATAATTCAACTTTCACAATGTACAATGTCTTCTCTACATGGCTTGACATTTTTTCAGGAAGAAAGCAGTTTTTATGTTGTGAAAATGACCTCAAAAACACTCCACTTCCTTTGCATGAAAATCTCAGACTCTGGGAAAACTGCTGGTCTGCAGTATGATACTGTACCTGAATACAAACATTTTTGAGTTTTTATTTTGGTATAATGGCTCACTGATGGTTGTGGGTAATCTCCATTTTTTCCTCAAGCAAATAGTGCTGTTATTGAAATATATTTTTAATCCAGTTCATCAGTTTGCAAATATTATTAGAATTGTTCATAATAGTAAAGTAATTTTATGTTTTCTGTTAGGGTCTGTTTTAGGTAGGATCCTAGAAACTGACTTTATAAAATTACTCAAAGTATTTTTATGATACTAGTGTTTTGATGTAGATAAATTATCCAGACTATATTATTAATTAACATGTGCCTCCTGTTTTAAATGGAAAAAAACTGAAGCACAGATGGGTAGCAACACATAGAAATCAAGATCTCTAGATTACAACACAGGTAGATCATAATTATGAAACAACAGTTATGTAATCATGGATGAGATATTCAAACCTGCTAACTTCCAATTTCCTCACCTGTGAAAAAGAGATCATATAGGAAAGTGAAAAGATTGTTAATGTATTTACCACATTTCTTGACATATGTTAAATATTCAATTAACATTGTTTTTTATTGTCTTTAGACATTTTTAATATTTGTTCTCATCTTTCCAAGCCTCTTGTCCAAATCTTACACAAAAAACTATTCAATACATTATATTAGACAATTGCTATAAATATGACTGTTTCATTCCATAGACTATCTCTGCATCTTAGAGTATTATTTTACCATGCTAGGTCCTTTGACATTTGTATCTGATGGTGTTGGTTTCCCACTTGGATTCTCTTTATTGACTTGGCACTTCTATGTCCCAATTTCTGTGTGGTTTAGCTACCAAAAGTTCACACATCACCCTTTCTGGGATAGTAGCCCACGGCTGAAGTTATTACCATTCTTGAATGGTCTAAAAGGTTGTGCCTGTTGTGCCCAGATCGCGAAGTCCCCAAAGACCACCAAGGAGCCGATTCGGATGTAAGCACACGAGGGTCATTTATTCAAGCTCAAGCAGGGGCACTCAACCGTCACCGATGCAGCGGATCAGGATTGAGAGCCCCTGCTCGAGCTTGAATAAACGACCCTCCTGTGTTTACATCGGAATCGGCTCCTTGGTGGTCTTTGGGGAATTTGCAATCTGGGCACAACATTTGGGGGCTCGTCGGGGATCCCCAAGACCCTCAGGATTCCCGTACCGGAGGGTCGACGCCGGCTGGTGAGTGTTTCTGTGTCTGTAAAGTCTGGGGCCCATTTTCTGGGAAGGTCGGCAAACGGTCTAGGCGGAAGCGCTGCGAGGGCCGTCGACCGGGGATCCCGGAAGACGTTCCGGGATCCTTCTGGAGGGGACAGAGTGCCCCGTGAGTACGAGTCTGTGAGACTCCTGGAGGGACCGTGAGGGTCGCTCCCGCGGTACGGCGTGATGCCGTCGTCCCATGCTTTTTACTTTTCTGTTGTGTTTACATCAGAATCGGCTCCTTGGTGGTCTTTGGGAATTTGCGATCTGGGCACAACAGTGCCTTGTGCTCTTTGCCCTCATGATATGAAGCCAGTGAGTGACTGATGTTGCAGTATAACACAGGGTCATCTTACCTATGGGAAGGACAGACTTACATTGCCAAGCTATGCTTCGCATCTGTCTGAAGTTACAACTTCTTCTGAAACTAAATTCTAGATATATTCCATACTCTACTTTATCTTTCTTCCCTTAGCTCCTTGCAAATTTCTCCTAAAGATATTTCTTTCATAAGATTCATATCAGGCTCTACTATAGGAAATTCAACCCCGACCATACTTACAGTGTTTTCTTGTTAAAGTTAAGTTCAAGGAATGAACTATCACCAGGGATATCCCATAGCATGGATGCTGATCACCTAGCACATTGTGTATTAAATGTAAAATTTTCAAATATATTTGTTTAATTAATACAGAAGAGTCCTTTCTTAGATAAAAATTAAATTCCAACATACACAGGTTTTGCTGTGCTAAAACTGGTCTATTTATAAGAAAAGAAGCTAACACTGTACCAATAAAATTAATTTTAAAAGTAAGAAGCTAAAACTACATTCCAGAAGACACTACAGATTCATTGAATTAAATCTAGAGTAAAATCTCCACAAATTAAAATTTTTAACAGGTATTTCCTAAATCCTTGTTAAGAGAATTAGACTTTAACGGATATTATTTGTTTAATATCAATCTTTGTTTTCTTCTAATTCTAGGTTCTACAAGTCATATTAGAGGAAGGCTTATTGTGAATTTATCATGTGTAATTTCTTCTTTATTCATTCTTCTTGCCTGGATGATTTGAAAGACCCATTTTAACAAAGAACAAATGCAACACCATGGGATATCTTTCTTTGACACACCATTGCGGTATTTTGGTCTTGGGTCTTTGTATTTGTTCTTTATTTTATTTTATTT
>NW_004624791.1:6955074-6998037 GCF_000247695.1 Heterocephalus glaber
ATGTTAGGTAGCCATTGGGTTAACCATTGGAACAAATCCCATCCTAGTCCTCATTATGTTATTTCTCCCATTAATTTTTTTAATTGTTTTTTTTTTTTTTGTATCCCTGGGCTATTGTCAGTCATGTTAAAACAACACATATTTTTTATTTTTTTACAACCCTGATGATGGAACAGGAGCAAGTAATCTATTGCTGCTCAATTGTCTAAAATAGCCTGTCGGTGTTCTTGTAACTCCTGATTAATTAATACCAAGGCAGATGAGGTAGCATTTAAACCTTTGACCACCTTGTATGCTAACTTTTGTATCACCTTTTCTGCATGAATTCCTATGACAGGTTGAGCAAGTACAGATGTTATCATAGGTATCACTTCAGCATCTGTCAAGAGACCTACATCATCATCACATCCTGGTTCAGTATAAGGTGACCAACGTTTAATTCTTTTGGGTGTTATCAAATCAGTTCTATCTGGCAATACTATGGCTAAGCGACTCAGGCAGCAGCGAGTCTCAGACAAGTAAGCAGGGATATAATTAAACATTACTACTTTACATGTATAAAACCATCCTGATGGTAAAGGTATATGACCATCATTATATATGATTTTTTGTTCCTCGTAACAGGTCATTTTTTCTAACATTTGTAATCTTAGACATTTTGTGGTACAATGTTTATATATAGCACATTGTGTATTGTTTAACATAATCATCTGAGGTGTATATAACTTAATAGCATTTTTTGGTTTAAAATAAGAGGGAGTCCCCCAATTGTAACTATCTTTATATGTAAGATATTTTTCTGGGATATCTTTAAACAGAGTATAAGGTTGTATCAGATTCAAAGGAGTGCACACAGGGATGAGACAACTCCCTAATACATAATGTAAATTTACATCTACATTTAAACAAAATTCAGACAAATTAAGTGATTGTGCTAGCTGAATCCAAACATTACCAGCAAGATCTAATTGTTTTTGGGGTAATATTGGCGATGTTCCAGAAAACAATGACTTAAAAATAATGATCATAATAAATGTTGAATTACGGGTCAATATAACAAACATTATTATTTCCAACAAAAGTAATTTATCAGATTCCCTTTTTACTTCTTGGATTTTTTAAAAGTTTTTGTTTGAATCTAAGAACATTTTGTTAGAATAGAGAGGGAGAGTCCAAAAGGAATCATGAATATATATTATAGGTTTTACAGTTATCCAATCTTTAATTATAGTAGTACTAGTATCATTTTGAAGGGCTAAATAATCATAATCTGACATACTTACACCTACCTGAGCAATAGATGAATTTAATAGAGATACCATAGTAAGGAAGAAAAGTACTGAGTGTCTAGGCTTGGGGGGGGGGCTGGGCCCATAGATGATGTGCAGTCTTGAGCCTTTGTTACCAGGTTAGTTAACATATCCCGATCAGGGAGTTTGGAATGGTTTTTAGCATGAGAGTTTTTCTTTTTCTCTTTGGTTTAAGAGAGAGCTTTCTAATTTTTTGAACAACCTCTTTTTCCAGTCTTTCTGGAATAGTGCTTAAAGGTTGTCCAAGCACTACCTGTTCTTGGAGACCCACCATCCAGGCCATTGTCTTGACTCCGGAATCCAATTTTTCATTCAGGAAGCCAGACCTGGGTTGCTCCGCCATCTGTGGAAACACAAGCATATCCCTTCCCCTTTGCAAGCATTTGTCCTGATGTCCAATTATTATGATCTAATTTTACCCAGACTGGTTGAGGTGATTTTGAATCAATTTTTTAAAAATGTTTTTCAGCCCGAGATTCAATGTCTCCTTGTGGCAAATTTTAAAAATTTAATGTAAATAGAGTAATGTGTAAAAGTTGATGTGGTGTTTGTATTAATTGTTTCATAAGTTTCTTATAAGTTGTATTTTGTCCTTCCCTTGAGGAATCAATTTCTTTTTCCCCGTATTCCCCCACTTTTATTTTATTTAATTGTAATTTTAATGTATGATGAGCTAGTTCTACAAGTGCTTGTCCCTGAGGATTATAAGGAATGCCAGTAACATCTTTTATATGGTATTCTTGTAAAAAAATTTTTAAATTTTAAACTAGTATACGCAGGTCCATTATCAGTTTTTATAGATCCAGGAACTCCCATAATAGCAAAACATTTTAACAAGTGAGGAATGACATTTTTAGTCAATTCTCCTGTACAAGCAGAGGCCCATATGAATTTAGAATAAGTATCAATGCATACATGTAAATAACATAATTTGCCAAATGGAGGATAATGAGTAACATCCATCTACCAAATTTGATCTGGCTTTAAACCTTTTGGATTAATTCCCATAGGTCCTTGTTTTAAGTGTAGTGGATAACAGGCTGGACATGATCTTATAATTTTATGGGCTTGGGAATATGGAATTTTATACCTTTGATGTAATCTCCCTGAATTAGTATGTAAAATATCTTGCTCTTTTGAGGCATTAACAAAATAAGTTACTTTTTTTTTTTTACTTACAAGTTTATCAGCTTGTTTATTACTAAAAGTTAAAGGGCCAGACAAATTGGAATGTGCCCTTATATGAGTAATATAGATGGGCTGTTGTCTTTCTCTAATTAAAGCTTGAATCTCTTTAGTTAGAAATTGTATTATGGATGAAGAGATACATATAACAGCAGTTTCTAATTGATTAATCAAATTAACTACATACATTGAATCTGCAACAATATTAATAGCTATATTAGGTTTCCATTGTAACAGAGCTAAGACAGCAAATAATTATTTTGTTGTGCCATATGATATGGGGTTAATACAACCTTTTGTTCTTTGGTAAATGGTAAAGTAACATTATCTGTTTTTTTCCTAACATTTGTCTGCTTCTGTTTTTTTTTTCCTAAAACTAATTTACCAATTATACTAACATATGAATTAATAGAAGAAGAATATTTATGTCTAGAATGTATCCATTCTAAAATTCCCTGACCTTGAATCAAAACTGCAGTAGGATATACTTTAGTGGGAAGGATCATGAGCCCTATAGCTATGGATCAAATCTTGTTAGCATTTTATTTTTAAAAGCTTGTTCTACCAATTGTAACTCCTTTTTACTTTCTGGAGTAAGAGTTCTTGGGCTATTTAAATCTGAATCTCCTTCAAGAGTGTTAAATTTGTTAGATTGCCAGTAACAATGCCTAAAGCAGGACAGACCCAATTAATATTATCTAACAATTTTTGAAAATCATGTAATGTTTTTAATTTACTTTTATCAATGGAAATTTATTTGGGAATTGTTTTATTTATTTATTTATTTATTTTATTTGTTGAAAATACTTTGGTGGTCGTACACGCTGATGTATGAGATGTCCACTGCCATGGCCCACACCACCAAGTTTGCCACATCCTGCAGGCTACACTGGTCCTCGGTCAGCACTAGCCCCATATACACGGGCAGCTGTTACAGCGCGCGGCCTTCCAAGCGCCAGCGCGGCCGGGCCAGGCCAGGCCAGGCCAGCAGAGCCCGGGGGTGGCGCCAGGGACTCCCACAGTACGAAGCCGAGCGCGGCTAGGACCACGGCGGCGGCGGCGCAGCAGCAGCGCCTCCAAGCCAAAGTCCAGGAGCTCAAGTGGGTGCACAGCCGGGCTGACTGCGCGTGGGGCAGGCAGCTCGTGCGGGCCAGTCATGTTCGCTCCACCCCGGGCGCCTGTTACCCCCTGCCGCCACGGCGGGCCATCTTTATTCCGCGTCCGCCTGCGTAGGCACTTTGGTCTCAAAAGCCTCACTTTACCCTCGCCGCCATCTTTTCCTGAGCTACTTTTTGAGGAGGAAGAAAAATCAGTATTAAATTTCTGTCTTTTGCGATTTTGGAGAGGATATGCTTTTATCATGGGCTGTTTTTTAGATTTGGCTTTTAAAGATTTATTATTGTTTTTAACTAATGGCATAGGCTGATCTATGGGTCCTAAAAGATCTTGTTGTATGGACATAGTTTTATTAGAAGCTTCTCCTCCCTGAGCAAGAGAACAAGCATTTCTAAGGTCTTTTGGGGGGGGGGGGTAAAGAAGGAGGTGCTGAAGGTGAGGGCTGTACTCCTGTGCACAAATTATTTTGGCCCTGAGGCGTTAAAGGGCAAGGAAATCCCCCCTCCCCCTCCTCATCAGATCTATCATCCTTATCCTGAGGTATAATTTGAATTAAATCATTTGTTGCTTTTTTCTCATCTTCCTCAATTAAACCTTGTTTTTTAAGAGCTAGTTTAGCCTGATCTGATAACTCTGTTCATGCAGTTAAACCGTCCTCACAACGAAGAATGAGCTGTATTGCGATAGCAGTTCCCCACAACCTGTCATCAATCATCATTCCTTCTTTATAAGCCTTTCGAGCACAAGCAAGCATTTCATTCCATTTATCCTCAGTCCAACCCTCCTTGAACTGAGCCAAATTACAAAATCTGTTTGCTATAAGCAAACATCGTTTTAGATCCTCTTTATGGATCTTAAATCCAAACCTTTTCAACAAAAGTTTAAGGTTGGAAATGGTCTCACCAAACTGTGACCCATTTGTTACCCAGAAAATTCCGGAGTCTTACCCTGACTCAACAGAATGTCGATTGCTCCCTTGTCTTCACAATACCTTGCTGAGAGGATTCGAGGTCCCTGTTCGGGGCGTCACTTGTCCTTGGTTTCTCTAGAGTGAAACCGGAGACCCCGGAAAGCACCAACTTTTAAAGAAAGAAAAGGAGACAGCCTGGGGGACGAACAGCAGTTTAATTCCTCTGGCACTATTTGACAATCACAAAGGAAAGAAGCAAGACTTTTATACATGTAGGAAAGCAGCTTAGTTATCCTGGCTATCGTCTTTCTGATTTTCACTGACTCCAACTTACTCAGTACAGTGGTCTGGTGTTCCAGTGTCCTCTGTGTCTTTGTAATGTGGAACCAGGTGGCAGTACAGCCAAGAGGCCAGAGCAGTGGGGCAGGGGGGCGGGGGGGGGCAGTGGATTGCTGCCGGGGTGTGGGCTGGATCAGCATGTTGCATGTGGCTCGGGACCTTGCTACAGCATCTGCAGACCTGCCTGTCTGAACCTTGTGCTTTATTTTAAATCACAACAAAATAACTAAATTTTAGATAACATTTACCAGGGCCTTATATTTTTTATGTAATTGAAAATTTCCAAAAATTGTTGATTCAAAGATAGACTATTATTTTGGAAGGAAGACCATTATTTTTCAACTACTGTGAAAAACAAGGGGAATTAATAAGAGACAGTTACAAAATCTACTTTTTGTTGTCATGTGAGATGACTAGTGTATCAATGATGAAATGTATAGATCACCATAGAAACTGTTATCATGAGCTAGTGGCAGTCATTTATTCTTGTGGGTAAAAGTAGACCAAGCAGGGCACAGGTGGCTCTAGCATGTGACATTCACTTAGAAAATGCAAAGACTTTATATTGCTTTTACCTTTTTACAATAGTAGACAGAAAATGAGCTGTCATTTCTGATATGTGGTATGTCAGTCATTACAGCTATGCCATATCATAGTTGTGTGATTTGCAGTAATTTACTTTGCAGTACAGCTGTAAGGAACTACTTAACTTTTGGGCTGTCATTAATTAAAATATAGATATATTACAATTCCATTTTCCATCAACTTATATAGTATGTATTAAAACTGGATTATGGTTTTTGGAAAAAACTCTTGGAAAATTGCTCTTTTAAAGGCAATTACCATGTAACATTTATAATTGTATCTCTTTGGGTACATGGAATATTTATTCTTGTCATTAGGGATTGAGTGTTTGAGGGCAATTAAATATTTATAGGATTCATATATTTTTATCAATTGTTGCCAAAACTTACGTGCATTTTAAAAATTGTTTTTTAAATATCTGAAAATAGGCACACATGTGATTTTTTTTTCAATAGAAGGGACCAAAACATCTTGGCAAGTGCAATTAATTTGTTATATTATCTAGAGAATATAATTTAATTAGTGTGTTTCTCCCATTGTAAAGTTAGGAAGAACTTTATATATTCTAGATAGTAGATCTTTATCTGAGGAACAGCTAGTAAAAATTTTTTCCCACATTGTGGGTTGTCTTTTCACTTTGTTGGTGGTTTCACTTACTATGCAGAAGCTTCTTAAAAAGATGAGATCTCATTGTTGATTTTTTTATTAATTATATTGGTACATTTAAGCTACACAATATAATGATATTCATCATTGGAAATTTTTACCTTTATGTAATCCATCTTGGTTCTTATTTTTTCCTCATTCCCCTGCCCTCTCTTCAACCCCTCTACCCCTCCCTATCTACAAAGACTTTGTTTCCATTTTTTCTTTTTCTCATATTCCATTCCCTTCTTTCTTTTTTCCTACCCCTCCCACTTCCTCTTTCCCTTTGCAGTTTTTCTTCCTATTTAACATTATCTATTAAACCTTTTAGTCTGTAGTTACACTTTCAGTATAACACCTTAGAGGAATTATTAAGTATTTACACGTATTTCTTATTTATTTGACTTAAGAGTATTGCCTTAATGTGCATCCATTTAGCTATAAATGTCTCTAGTTTCTCATTCTTTATGGCTGAGTAATACTCCATTTTATAAAAAATACATTTTCTTTATTTAGTCTGCAGTTGATGGGCAACTGAATTGCTTCCAAATTTTAGCTATCATGAATTGTGCTGCTATGAACCTGGGTACACATATATTGCTGTGGTATGATTCTTTTAATTCTTTGGGGAAGATATCCAGCTGGGAAATAGCTGGGTCAAATGGAACTTCCAGTCCTAGCTCTTTGAGGTATTTCCATACTGATTTCCACAGTGGTTCCACCAGTTTACACTCCCACCAGCAGTGGAGCAGTGTTCCTCTTTCCCCAAAGCCCCACCAGCATTTGTTATTGGTTGATTTCATGATAGCAGCCGTTCTTTCTGGGATGAGGTGGAATCTCAGCATTGTTTTCATTTGCATCTCTCAAATGACAAGTGATGTTGAACACGTTTTCATATGTTTGTTTGCTATTTCTATTTCTTTGAGAAATATCTGTTCATTTCAGATTCCCATTTTTGGATTGGGTCTTTAAATTTGGGAGGTCTTATTTTTTAAGTTCTTTATATATTCTAGATAGTAGACCTTTGTCTGAGGAACAGCAGGTGAAAATTTTTTCCCACATTGTGTGTTATTTATTCACACTGTTGGTGGTTTCTCTTTCTGTGCAGAACCTTTTTAGTAAAACGAGATCCCACTTGTTGATTGTGTTAGTTCATGGGGAACTGAGGTAGCCTCTTTAGTAAATGGTGCTGGAAAAATTGGGTTTCAACTTGCCAAAGATTAAAACCAGACCTATATCTCTCACTATGCACTAAACTAAAATCGAAATGGATCAAAAATCTAAATGCTAAAACAGAAACACTAAATGGGCTGAAAGAGTGGTTAGGTAGAACTCTTGAAGACACTGGTGTAGGAAAAGATTTCATGAATTAAACCTCAATAGCAATAGTGAACTAGCACAAAGAATCAACAACTGGTTTTGCATGTGAACTAGCACAAAGAATCGACAATTGGTTTTGTTCATAAAATTTTTCCCTACACCAATGTCCTCAAGAGTTCTACCTAACCCCTCTTCCAGCCTGTTTAGTGTTTCTGTTTTAACATTTAGATCGTTGATCCATTTTGATCTATCTAGAATATAAAAAGAATTTTAAAAATCAGATCTCCCAAATTTAAAGTCCAAATCCAAAAATGGGCATCTGAAATGAACAGACATTTCTCAGACAAAGAAGTAGAAATAACAAATAAACATATGAAAAAATGTTCAACATCACGGGTCATTGGAAAGATGCAAATGAAAGCAACACTGAGATTCCACCTCACTCCAGAAAGAATGGCTGCTATCAAGAAATCAAACAATAACAAATGCTGTCAGGGTTGTGCGAGAAAAGGAACACTTCTCCACTTTTGGTCGGAGTGTAGACTGGTGCAAATCCCCAGCCCAAAGTAGTCTTTTTTATTAGAGATGAAGAGCTCAAAAATGTTTCAATGAAGTGCAAATTGTGACAGTTATAGATCTATATGTACATAATAACACCACATAAATACATAAAGTAACATAACAAAACATGAATTTTAAAAAGAAAACCTGTAATCTGAGTTGAAAATTTTAACATGTCACTCAGTAATTGGTGGAAATATTGACAAAAAGTGAAAAGGAATATAGAAGGCACTAATGAAACTATAGACAACTGACAACTAACAAACATTGCCCACTAGTACATCACCTCTTATAAAAAATATGCTTTCTAGAAATTTTGAAAAGTTTATTATTACACACTGTTTAATGGGTCATACAGTAACTCTCAATATATTTGAAAACATAGAAATTTACTGTATTATTTTTACATAAAATAATTACCTTAAGAATCAATAACTAAAGAATGTCTTGCAAACACATACACTTTAGAAATTTAAGCAATATTCTTTTAGGTACTGATTTAAAGAATAAATCTTAAAAGAATTTGGATAATGTTTCTTTTCTTAGAAGCTAGAAAATAAAAAGAATAAAGTAAGTGGAAGAAAAGATAAAAGCAGAAATCCATGAAGTAGAAAAGTGAGAGCAGAAAAATTTATCAGTCATATTTAGCTCTTTAGAAAACTAATAAAATTGATATCTTTAATGAAATTGATCAGAAAAAGATGGAAAATCTTCCATAATTTATCAATTAATGATATCATTAATGAGATAAGGATTATTATTACAGATAATACTTTTCTCCTTAGTGTAAGAGAGGGGCATAAGAAACTTTCTATGTCAATAATTTATGAAACTTAGGAAAAAATTATAAACTCCAGTTTTGTGATAAGATACTGATATATGAGCCAAGCAAATAAAATAAGATACAAAAAGAAGAATTAAAACTTTATGCCTTCAGGTATAACACAATTATGTACAGAGACTAGCTTAATAATCTTTTAACAATCTAAACTGTAACTCATCAGCAGGCTTTGTGTATTCTTCTGTACAATTCCCATGTATATAATCTCTTCTCAAAAATAAACTCTTAATGGTTTAGTTTGAAATACTTTAGACTTTTCTATTTGCACATATCCATATACAACTGTATACCTAAGTAGTTTTATCAATTATTTAGATGTTTGAATACATATATCCAAATTAGTACTCTAAATTTTAATTTTTCTTAGATGACATAAAACTCCTTAGTTATTATATGATATTTGTATGTTATCTCTGATGCATATGTTGAAGTTCTATTAAGTAAACAAAATATAATAGACATAAACTTCCATCATCCAAACTTTGGCTACTATGAATTTTATTTTGTCTAACAATTTCTGTGTGTAAATCATTTCTCTCCCTTTAAAAAAGTGCATTCTAATTTTAAAGGCCTTGTATTACAAAGAAACAAAGCTTTCACTCTTTTTACCAAGTTAACTTTAAAATATTCAGTTACATTGTTCTAGAATTTCAGATAAATTGAATCCAATCATTGCAGTTTTAAAATAGAATAATACCATAACCTCATTTGTGCCTTTCAAAAAGGAGAAAAGAAACAGGAGACAGTAAGTACATTTAGGAATCTATTACATTAGACATTGCAGAAGGTGATATGATGAAATGTACCAATCGGGCATCCCTTGGCATCTGTTTATTTATTTCTAAAGTTACTTTCTGAATATTTATCAGTCACTCACTCAGTCCCAGGCAGTATTCTTAGTATAAAAATTATGTAAAACCTAGGTGGTATGTCCCAGTGGTAAAAACATGTAAGAGCTTGCATTTGTGATTTGGGAATGCTTGGAAGCACTTGCAGGCAAAGATCTCATTTTCTGGCTTGATGATGAAGTGCCTAGTAAGGACTTGTATTTGCCTCAGTGCTTGCTCATTTTCTGCTTCCTTACATCAATCATTTCACCCAAATAACTTCTACTCTTTGTTTGTTTGTTTGTTTTGGGGGGGGGAGAGTTGTATCAGCATAGATGTCATTTCCTTTAGCGAGGCTTTAAGAATGACAATCACTCACTACAGTGCCTAAGATGCACTCTTCAGCTACCCTCTTGCCTCCTAAGCATGAAAGGATACCAGAATGTCATATAATAATTTGTTGAAAATTGAGGAAGACTTGAGTACATTCATTATGTATAATGCTATTAGTCTTTCCTGGAGAAACACTTTTCCCTAAAACTATCTTTTGTTTTTCCAGCTCCAATTTAAGATAAGCACATTGCCATACTAAACTGTATGCATTCCATTTTCCTTTCCTTTCTCTAGGGCAACATACTCTAGTTATTCTATCCTCTTGACAGGCTTTGATAATGTAATTACACATTTGAATTTATTGTGAATCATACAAAGAGATAAATGGTGCAAAAGTTTCATCATGTATTGATTCATGCACCATTTGCCATGAAGTAGATTCAGAAAAAAGCAATTATGTTACACTTCATTTATAAGTGTTTTCAACAGCATAAAGTGCTAAGTTGTAGAATTGTCGTTGAGGAAATAGACGTTAATGTATAGTTTTGTAATTTTCCTGCTGTAACCAAGCAACACTTACAAATATATTCATAGTATAGTAATTTCTAAACAATATCTAGCTTTTATTGACAAGATGGAAGTATTACCATTATTCTCAGATTACAGTTTTATTACTACAAAATAAAAAACTTATTTCTTTACCTAAATGAAATTTGTTTACATGATTCTAATCTTTAAGAAACATGAGACATTATAATGACACTTTCTCAATTGATCACATAACATTCAAAAATAATTAGTTAAATATTGTCAAATACATAAATTGTGACAATAATTTTTATAACCAGTTACAATTGTTTTCATATCTTTTGTATTTATTACATTCTCATAAGATCTTATCAATCATTAAATGTGCACTTGATAAAATTAATAACACTTCTTGCTTAGAAAGATAATCTAAAATATTAGAATACATATTCATTGTATTTATATGCAGAGAGAAATGCATGCCAGTTTATAGTGGATTTATTTGAATATGCTAGTATTGACATATAATTTAAAATAAAGTTGTCAAAGACAAGAATCCTTGGCCAGTATCAAATTTACCTTCATGCAGAAAGTAGAATACACCTGGAAATTTGCAATCTCCCATCCATATTATAGCAGGAACTCCTTTTAATGTATTCAATCAATGCTGTTTATTTATTAAATTTATGTCTTAGTCAAGCTAAGTTGGGGCTGTATCACTTGGATGGCAAAGAGATAAAACAGACAGAGGAAGTGATTCCTTTTTATATTTTTTGGTGGAAACATATAAATCACTGTGTACACTTTGTACTTTGTGTACACTGTATACTTTGAATATATATATGAATTATTTTATTATTTGTGAGTATGTTTCCCTACTATTTTGCAGGCCTTTGATAAAAATATAATATTTTACTGAAGAAAATTTTTTATGAATGGGAAATAATAGAAGACACTTCCACATATAATAATCAGTGAACTGTGGTTACTACAAAATGCTGATGGTCCTGAGTCTAGTGTCAGATATTTATGAAAGACCTACATCTCAAGTATCAAGGAGGAAATTAAATGAGTCAGGAAAAATGTTAGGTATTTTGAGAATATGACATAGTTCTAAGGAAACTCAGCCCTATCAAGGCTGCCAAGCTTGAATATCACCAAATAGGGTAGCTGTGGGGATGGAAAGGCAAACTTACATGTAAGCAAAATACTATTTTTTCCCTTTTTCATGTATCCCCATCACCTTTGTTGAAGATCAATTGAATACACACATATATAAAATATAAGATATATAATATATAATAATATGCAATATATAATATATAATATTATATTATATATAATAATATATGTAATATATATGTCTGTGTGTATGTGTTTTTTCCTGGACTTTCTATTTGATTTCACTGACATATATGCCTACATTTACTATAAGAGGATACTCTTTTCATTACTGTAGTTTGTGATATAGTTTGAAATCAGAAAGTGTGATACCTTCAACTTTGTTTATTCTTAAATTTACTTGGCTAATTAAGGTTCTTTTGTAGTTCCATATGAATTTAAAATTTTTGATTTTCTAAATAAAATTCTTTTCACATAATATGTAAATCTCTTTGAAATATACAGACAGTTTAGCAATACAAATTCTTCTAATCCATGAAAATGGATATCTTTATTTTGGTTCAGTTATTTTCTTCCATCAATTTCTATAGTTTTCACTGCACATATATAATGAAGTTGGATCTCTACATTACAATACACAACAAAAACAACTCAAAATGGATTGAAGACTTACATATATGATCTGAAATTATAAAATTCATTGAAGAAAACTGGAAGAAATTTCTTCACATTAGTTTTGACTAATGTGTTTCGACTAATTAGTTTGACTTCACATTAGTTTGATTCACCAGGACACCAAAAGAATTATAAACAAAACCAAAATAGTCAACTGAGACTGCATCAAACTAAAAATTATCTCCAAAGCAAAGGGGACAATTAACAGGTCAATAAATAACAATCAATAAAATGGAATAAAATGTTTGCAAAGAAACTTAAAAGGATTAGCATTCAAAATATAAGAATACCCTTCAACTCTATAGGAACAGAATACATAGTTCAGTTCAAAAATGGAAAAAATACTTTAATAGACATTGCTCCAAAGACACATTAATGGTTCCCAGTACCTGAAAAAGTGACCATCATGAGTAATTCTCGGAGAAATCAAGATTAAAACCACAACAAGATATCACCTCATACCTATAAGGATGGGTATATTATACATTTTAGAAAGATAAATGTTGGTGTGGTGAAATTAGAATGTTTATCCATTGTTGATAGGAATATAGAATACTGCAGTTAGTACAGGAAACAATATAAAGATACTTTTAAAAACTTAAAAATAAAAGTATAATATGATATAGCAATCTCAATTCTGGGTTTCTATCCAAAATAAATTCAAATCAACTATTTGCATTTTTAATATTCATTCTAGCATTATACACAATAGCCAAGGTATAGAACCAACTCACAAGTCCATCAACAGATTAATGGATAATAACAAGTTATATGTACACACAATAGAATATTGTATTCAGCCTTACACAATAGACAAATCCTGCTATTTGGGACAACATGGATAGAACTAGAAGAAATTATGGAAAAGGAAAATAAGATAGTTGAAAATGGACAAATAGTACATGATTCAACTGTTATGAATGAAATACATAAAATAGCCAGACACACAGAATCAAAGAGTAGAACAGTGATTTTCAGAAACTGAGGTAGGGGAAAATGAATAATTGTTTTTCAATGAGTATAAATATTCTGTTATGCATGATGAGTAAGTTCCAGAGATCTGCTATATAACATGGTACTTATGTTTAACAATATACTATTGTACATCATAGTTATATGGTTATTTTGCATTATTGTAAACACTAAAATCTATCAAAGAGATAGTTATCATGTTGAGTATTCATAACAACACACACATACACACACAAGGACAAATAAATATTTTGGAGATAGATATGTTCAATAGCTTGATTGTAATGATAGTACTATGAATGTATGTATATGTTCAAATTCATCAAGATGTTTACATAGGACAAAATCTCTGTCAATGCTGTGTGTCCTACAGAAATATGTGTAAGGTGAAAGTCAACACTAGTAAGAGGCTATTAGTTATGTGAAGGTGAAGACATTGACATGTTTAGTATCTTAGACAAAGTAAAAAGATGAGGAATTATTTCCTTTTCAGTTATAAGCTGTAGAAGATAAACTTTTCCAGTCTTTTCTCATATACTGAAAAGTTACTACCACTCAACTTCACTTAAGAACTTACATGATTTTTCTACAAAATCTTTATCTTATTTTCCTCTTAATAATATTAAACATATTTTAACTGTAAAATACATTCAGAGAATTTTCAAAGGAATCTAGGACTTCATAGAAGAACTTATTGACTGTTATTGTAGTCATCCGAATACATTTACATTCTGAAGGCCACTATCCAACTTTAGCCTGGAATTTTTGCATAATTTCTCTGAATGTATTTTGTTTTTTCAAAATCAGTTTTTTATGTGATATGAGTTTATATGTGTGCACACACAATAAATTGATATTCTCTTTTCTTTTTCTCTGAGCGTGTTTGACCAGAAGTAACATAAGTGCTGAAAAACAGTGGAAAATAGTTATTTTTAAAATATCATGATTTAAGGATATATTAACAAAGCTATATCTCAAAGCTTCCTCACTGTTGAAAGTAGAAAAACCCTAATGTTGCCAAAGGTCATTGGATACTCCTCACAGATGCTAAAACCAAGACCATTTAACATCAAATTAGGCTGGCAAATATGAATATTAAATTCAAAGAATGCATTAAGATTTCACTTCAGACTTGTTACATATGCCATAATTAAATGGAAATGTACAGCTATATAGACAAGTCTCCTTAGAAAGTTAACACAACCAAGAGAAATAATGCAGATTGATTTATAAATCATAATTTTCCTAAAATAATTTTTGAATGAGTAGTCTGTTTCCCAGGATTATGTAATTGCTTGTGGTTATATTCAATTTGAATTCTTCCTTCCAGATCCACATGATACATATAAAGTTTGTTTATTTAGTAACAGGCACCTAAAAAATACAAAAAGCCAGTTTTAGGGAAGTTACAGCAAAATGGCATAAGTTGTAAAACAGTACTTCTGATAGTACTATAGTTTTATATTTGGTTCTGATATAAACAATTTATCAAGAAGAGAGATTTCTTCTCAAGATTTTATTGGCTTACAGCGGATGTATATAAAGAACTTTTATTTTTCTTGAGCCCCTGTTGTTTGAGTTGTTCTCATGTGGGAAATTGTCAAATTTGAGCTAGGTCCTCTGAACAGTAAGATATATTTCTAGGTCATGATACCCCACTCAAGCAGAGATATTTGCTTTTCCCTTATTGGCTGTTTTATAAGTTTGTTAGATGAAACATAAATTTGTTTTTCAGTGAAATATTCACTCTTCAGACTGTGAGAGTGGTTCAATTACTTTACGTAATTTGGAAAGATAAACTTATGAAATTTCTCAATGTGGGTATACGTTTCTCCTTGTAGATCTCACATTTGTTAGAAAAGTTATCTTTAACTCATGGTATAATTTATACATAAGGCTGCTAATCTTTAAATCCTAAATATAATAGTATTAATTTTTATTTTTTGTTTTCTAAGAGGGAAAAATTATAAGGTCCAAAAATCTGCATGCAGAAGTAGATATTTACCATTATTTTGACATCAAACTCAAAATCTGAGAATTTTAAGAAAGATTCTTCTATTTAAGGAGATTGAACAAATGATTAAGGCCGGTGGTTAGGTCTTTGATGTATTAAAAAAACTCACTACTGTGTAGGAATCACATTACCAATAGAGGAAGACTTGGATATCTAAGCTTCAGAAAAATGAAGTACTTAAACCAAACAATGATTATCAGTAATGTTATTACTAGCAGCTAGTTCCTGAATTCTTGGGGTCATGGCTGTCATTCTAGCTCTCTCTTCTATTTATGTTATAGTTTAATTAATATGAATTGGTATCCTCATATGAGCAAAAGATGGTTCAAATTCTTTCCTCTAACTTATGAAGTACTTGTATATATTATGTAAAATTTCTGAACCCAAATCTCTGTAAAATAGAAATATAATTGCCTACCCAATAGGAATAAATTTTAACGTGTATGGAATTTGTTTGATACAATGCCTGGCACATATGCAATCACCAAATATTAGTGATTAACACTCAACACACCATATTACATGCTGTTATTTTCAGAATTATCAAGATATGATGGTAATATTACTATTGGTTTAACACCATCTGAGTCTATACTTGTGACTCAATTGCAACTTATGTAGTGAGACTTGGACATTGCACTTGCATCACTTGCTTATTACGTCTAAAGCCAATGATATATATTTACTTGAAAACTTCAAGAATTCTGATTTAGTCTTCTCCCTATCTCATTAGCTTAAAATATTTCTTTCTGTAACAGAATCCATTGTCTTTAACAGGTTAGTTTTTCTCTAATGAAGTCATTCATAAACCTCAGCTCCTTTAATCTAGCATTTTAACATCCCTGTCATATCTAGTACAAAATATATGTTATATATTGTATATATTGCATATATACCTAATATATGTAATATAATAAAATATATATGCAATTTTGTGTCTCTTCTGACTGAGAAAATAGAATACTTTGTGAACTCCTGAAGGGTGACTGAATGACAAGTGGAATTTGCCCTATTTTCACTTCCAGAACATAGCTACATGTCCCCGTAAAGTTTCATATAAAGCTTAGAAATGTACTTTAAATATCTACTTATGAAGGGGTAAAGAAAATGGGTTTTGGTGACTATGTTTGTATGGTCTCAGCCATAACAAGGTACAGAGTGCAGTGACCTGACTATCTTGTGTGAAAAAAATGGCAAAACTAAATGTGTATACTTAAGCTTCATAAGGTATCAATAAGACTGATGTGTATTATCAGATGAAAGAAGTAAGATACAAGTGAGAAATAAGTAAGATACCACTGAGAAATTTGAAAAATTAAAATTTTATTTCAGAAATTATGACTGAAATTACAATAGATCCAGGCATTCAACTCTCAGGACCTGGAAGTATGCCTGATAAGGCACGTTCTGCAGATTTGAGTAGCAGAGTCTGCTGTAGAGTTTTTGTACACTACAAATCATCTTTGAGTTTTATGGAAGGATGTTCCTTGGGCCATCTCATGTAAAAGATATTGAATGTTGCTAGATACAATAGCTGAAGCTCCTTTTCTCTGGATGAGAAAAATGGCACAATCACTCTGACAAATTTGCAGTGTATATTAGTCAGCTTTCCCATTGCTGAAACACAATAACATCCATAACTTAAAGGAGGAGAGGTTTAATTTGATCATGGTTTGAGTCTATTATTGCTACTTCCAACATAAACAAAGCCTCTTAATTCATGGCAGTAAGAAAGCACAACATGGGAAGAGTGCTGAAGAGAAATGGATGAGGGACCATATATAATACCCAAGGCCATGCCTCCATGATCCACTTAGACACACTGAGGAACATATTTTACTGATCTGACAGGTGTTTTTGTTTTTGTTTTTGTTTTGGGTACCAGGGATGGAACTCGGGTCCTTGCACTTGCACAGCAGGCAATGAAACCACTGAGCTAAATCCCCGGCCCTGATAGGTGGTTCTTAATCCAATGTAGTTGATGTATCAAAATTAATGGTCACAATCCACCTGTCCTCAACTTTGTACACAAACACACATCCATAAACAATACTTAATTCTTCAAATAAAACCAATAGCAGATTCTTAATTCCACCTATCAATACAGCTATCCTGACTACAACCAAAAACAATTATCTCTTCTTCTAGAGACTCAACAGGTCCAGTATTTTTCAAAAGTCCAAGCTGTGAACCACTGGAAAAATCTAAAACAAGTTATATAATCTTAAAATCCACTGGTACTGAGTAAAAATTCCCATTGAGGAGTAGGAGAATAGAAAAGATTCAGGCCAAAGCAAGACCAAAAGAAGCAGGACAGACATTATGTCCTGTAGTTTCATGCCTGGTCTCTACAGCACAGGTTATTAAACGGTCAGTTCCAAAGGACTTGGACAGCCCCACACCAAGGCTGCTGGTTGCAGCCTACAGGACCTCTCTCTTAGGTTGGCTTCACTCACTGCACAAAGCTTTTCTTGGTACACATTCCAGATTCCTGACATCTCTGGCTTCCTTCAGTTTCCACTGCACTTTTGGCTTCATTCTCAAATCTTCATGCACTGCCCTCTCATTTATTCCAGACCTGGCCTACAAGGCCTTCCTCTGAAATCTAGATAGAAGCTTCTTTGATCTCATGACTCTTACATCCTTCTTGCCAGTCAACCGGCATCATCTATCCTATGTCAAGGGTGGCTTGGTGGAAGCTACAATTAGTTTCCTTTGGACTGTGGCTTCAGTGACCTCTGAGTGCCTGTATGGCTGAGCAGGGTAAAATGAATCTTGGAATCAATTACCTATGTGACCCTTCATGAGCAGAGAGCCAAGAAACTTTCTTCTTTAAAGAAATATTGTCTTTTGCACTTTTAAACCCACAATGAGTTGGATCTTTCTG
Organism: Heterocephalus glaber; assembly: GCF_000247695.1. Next base: position 6,973,245 of record NW_004624791.1, read on the forward strand.
TTTCCTTAGATGCTTTTTAAGGCCTCTTTCTTCTGGCCCCTGAACAAAGTAATTGGTTTCTTTTCAATAGTGCTAATCTATTACCAGCTATACATTCCTTCTGTCTCAGTATACACATAGTTTTTCTCTGGATGAAAATTTAACTCTTACAAATACCCTGCTCTGACTTTTGTCCCCATTTCTAAATCCGGTGAAAAACAACCAGTAGTACCCATCCCATCCCCTGAATGTTACCTTGTCTTGAAGTTTCCTCTGTATGTGCACACTGCACGGTGTGTATGACACTATGCCATTTTATTGCATTCTTAGAATTGTATGATACCACCATAATACGATACATAACAACTTTATCACTGAAAAGATCACCTTTGTGCCACACTTTCGTAGTCACATTTATATCCTTCCCTTGTATTTACATCATTCCTAATCTCTTGTAACCACTAACCATTCTCCATCTGTATAATTTTGTCATTTTGAACATTTTCTATATATTGAATCATATATTATGTGGTGGGTTGAGATTAGATTTTGTTCCTCCACTTAATGACCTTGAGATTCATACATTTTGCTGTGCATTTCAACATTTTTTTCCCCTTTATGGCTACATATAATTGGATGATACACGTCCAACTTTGTCAAACTATGTTTTCAATTAGTGCACTTGTCCATTCAAATTTAATGAAATGATTGAAATACCTTATTTTTTGCCTGCCATCTTATCTTTCATTTTTGTTTATACCCCTTTTTCTATTTACCTGGTTTGTATTTTATTCATTCTTATAGATGTATAAATATATTTTGGAATTGCATTTTAATTATGTATAGCATTTTTAGTATATCTCTTCATATAGAATGTTTTTGTGTTACTCTGTTGTTTTTTACATGCATAATGTCACAGTCTACTATTGAAACTTAATTAGAGTGAAATGTGGGCATCTCTTCCCACTTTTAATAGGTTAAATATTTCTCTTTATAACGAGAATTATATCAAATAATATCATAACTGTTTCAATTCTTAGTTAAAATTTAAAACTTTCAGAGATAAAGGAAAGTTTGCTTATTTATACATATTTTTACTGCTTTAATTTTTTTTGTTCCTACTTGATTAAAAACTTCAACTTTCACCATTTGCTTCTGTATAGTGGACTTAATGTAGCTATGTTTTCCATTTTTAGTATATTTTAATACATAATGTATATAACATATATGCATATATAACATATATGCCTATATAACATATGTATGTATATTGTATCTTGATGCCATTTACTTTCCCTTTGCCTTCTTCAAATTTCCTCCCATTCTCAGATCACCTTTCCCCATCTCTGCTGTCTATTTCCCTGTTTTCTATCATCTATTTTATATTTTGCTCATTAAATCATTTATACCCTGTGTTTATCATATAAAAGAAACCACACAATATTTAGTCATGTGTATCTGATTTATTTCACTTCACATTATGGACTCATGGTGCATTTATTTTCCTACAAATGACTGAAATTTATTCTCCTTTTTAGCATATATATATATATATACACATATATATATATACATATATATACCATTTTTTAAAAAACATTTCAAGTTAGTTGGCATATAACCTGCTTCCAAGTTTTAGCTATTCGAGCCATGGTGCTGTACAATGGGTATGCATGTATAACTCTAATATGATAAGTTTAAATCTTTTGCAAAAGTACCCAGAAAAAGGCATAGATGAGTCAAATGAAGTCGATTGTTTTTAGATTTCTGAAGAATCTCTATTTTAATCCCATAGTGGTTGCACTAAATTGCATTTCCGCCAATGATGTATAAAGGTTTCTTTTTCATTACAACCTCACCAGTGGGTTTTGTTTTATTTTGTTTTGTTTTGTTTTTTGATATCTTGATGATAGCTATTTTTTCTGGAGTAAGATGAAATCTAAGTCTTGTTTTAATTTTCATTTTTGTAATGGTCAAAGATGCTGAACACTTTTTCATGTGTCCATTGGCATTTTACTGCTTCTTTTGAGAAGTGTTCATTCATTTCAATTGCCCATTTTTGAGAGGTTTTTGGAATGGGGGAAGATCTAATATTTTGAGTTCTTCAATTGGTAATTATTTCTCTTAGATTTCTTTGGCAACTAAAAATGTCTTTAATTCTACTTTAATCATGACATATATATGCATAATTTATATAATATATGTATGTTTTCTGGATGTAGACTTGGGTGTTCAGAGTCCTTTTCTCTTTCATCACTTGAAAAATATTGTGCCACTTCATTCTTGGTAGCATAGCTCGATGAGAGAAAGACCTACTGAAATGGAATTATTTTCACCTACTAAGAAAGTGCTATGGTTTGAAAATGATAGTTTTCCAAAAGTTAATGTGCTGGAAATTTGGTCCCCATTGTGGTCCTTTTGAAATTGTGGATTCTTTAAGAGGTGAAACTTAGTGAAAAATAATTAGACATGCAGGATCCATCTCATGAATAGGTTAATATTGCTTTGTCAGCAATCTCACACGAATGGATTATTATAAGTGAACTAACAAACCCCTTTATTTTTTCTTGTTTTCTTCAGAGAATCTGTGCCCCTTGCACAGCTGGATATTTCTTTTCCTGTTTCTCTGCCATGTTAGTATGTAGCCTTCACCATGATTCCAGCATCATATTATTTGGATCTTTCAGTCACCAGAAACACGAGCAAATAAAACTCTTTACTTTATGTTACCCAGACTCAGATTTTATAACAACAAAAAACAGAGTAAGACACTACTTCTACTTTAAAGAAGTTATCTGTTTTTAAATCTTAACTTCTCAAATTTAATTATGAGGTGGTTTGGCATAATTATATTAGATATTTTTATACTTGGTATTTATTTAGATTCTTTAGTGTAAAAAGGGAAAGTTATCAAAGAGTATTCACTTAGATTTGGTGTAGTTACTGTCCTCTCCCTAGAACAAAATACTTGACAACCACATCTTAAAGGGGGAGAGGTTTATTATGTTGCACAGTTGCAGTGGAATCAGTCTACAGTCAGCCAAATCCAAGACAGAAATGACATGGCAGAACACATAGTGGAAGATACCTGTTCACACCATGGCAGCCAGAAATAGTGAAGAGGGTGGCTGAGATTGAAAACACAAACTTCCAGGTAACATTCAACTGTTAAGTTTATCAATAGATAAATTCAATGATGATATAGCACTCCTATGATCCAATCAGTTCTTGCATTGTTGAAAGGTCCAAGTCCAAAGTATCCTCTGAGACAAAAGGCAAACTCTTGGCTGAAGAGCCCCTGTAATATTTAAAAAATATATTTTCCACATAAAATGGCACAGGGTAAAAATTCCTTTTCCAAAAGTATGTATAGGAGTATAGAAAGGAGTGGAATCCAAGCAAGACTGAAACTCGAAAGGGCAAAACATCACATCCCATAGGTCCATGTCCAGCACCTGGAGTAAGTTGAGGAGAGATGTAAACTCTAGAAGGCTTGAATGGCCATCCACAGAAGCATTGAAGATAGCAGTCATCATGGCCATTCTCTTGGTATGGCTCTACTCATTGCCTGAAGCTTTACTGAGCAAATAATTCAGTTCCTGGCATCTCCAACTTCCTGGATTTTCCACTGCACCTTTGGGTTCACTATAACAGCTTCTTACACTGTTCTCTCAGTGGAACATTGTCTGGCCTTCCAGTTTTCCTCTGCAATCTGAGTAAAAACATCACTAACCACAAAACAATTATATTTTTTATGTCTGTAAAATGAGTACCATGTTGGTGGTGCCAAGGTCTACTACTAGCTAAAGCAGTAGTCAGATCCCTTTGGGTCATGGCTGCAAAGGCCTCTGAGTGCCTGTATACCTGAGCATTTTGAAAAGAACTTGGGGAAACCAATTCCTAACCGGCCCTTCTCAAGCAAGAAATGCTGGTGTTCTCTTCTCAAATGAAAGTTTTAAGGTTTTTCACCTATTATCATGTGATATTTGGGGATGTGGTGATTTCTGAGGTGACTTCATGCTATGTTTCCTATTGTCCTGATGTAAAGTTCTTGGCTTCTTTTTAATGCTAACATTCTTAGCAACCATATTCTCCTTTGCCTTGACTGCAGGAACTTTTTTGCATTTGACATTGCAAGCTTTTCACATTTTTTTTGGCTCTATCATTTGCTCTTGATTTTTCACTATAACTATGGCTAAAAGCAAGTAACAGTTCCCATGCCACATCCTGAGCATTAGGATGATTTGAAACTTTCTCTACCAGACTCATTAGTCTGCCATCCTTAATCTCAGTCTCCCCTAGAAATTCTTTGAATATGGACAAAATGTGGACAGATTTTCTAGCAGAATGTAACACAAATGACATGTCCAACTGTCAATGGATTCCTCGTTCTCAGCTGAAACTGCCTGACCCTGGCCTTTACTACTTGCATTTCCCACAGCGCTCTGATCATCTGAAGTTCAATCTGAATTATTTATCCTGCTTTGTGAATTGCTTCTTGGGATTTTTAACTCATATGGACAAACTTTCCTGGGTTCCTTCTGTAACTAATTTCAAAGGCTTCCAAGTCATATGGTCATGTACATGAAACTGCACTCCTACTGCCAATATGTATATTAGTTACTTTCTCATTACTGGTCAAAACACCTTAAAACAATTTAAATGAAGAGATGTTTATTTTGGATTACAATTTCAGCAGATTTAGTCCATGGTTGACTGGCTCCAAGGCAGAAAAAGCATGGCAGAATAGCATGGAGAAGGAAAGCCATTCACTCCATTATGGCCATGTAGCAGAGAAAGGAGCAGCCAGAATGAAAATATACTCTTTCAAGTCCAACCAGGCACTATTACCTAACAGTTCCTTCACCTACTGAACTCAATGGATGAATCCACTGATGCGACTAGTAGCCCAATAATCTAATCACTTTCCACACACATGAGAATTTTTTGGGGGGGGACATTTTAGATCTAAATCATAATAAATTCCTCTTATTGTCCCTCCATTTCTGGAGATAAGGATACTCCTTTTTTCCAGGTACAGGAAAACCACCTCTCCCAGAGGGTCTTACTACCTTCATGGAAAAGGGAGAGTCCTTGTATGTTTGATTCCTTCTACATAAAACATTGAATATCCCAAAATGCCACAATTTGGGGTAATGTGTTCTGAACTCTATCATTATATCAAAATACATTCATAAAATTTGCCAATGGGAAGTTCTTTTTATTTTCTTCTCATTGTATAATAATCAAATAACTTCTTTTTTATTATTAATTTTTACTGCTATTAATCTATTAGATAAGCTATTCCATCTTCTCTAAATTTGTGTATAATATATTTTATGGGGGATGAAACTATGGTTCTATATTAATCTGGTTGAAAGAATTGCTAGAATGAGAAGCCCTTAGCCATTTTGCTTAGTGCACCCACTAAGACAGAATGATGACTTTCCCCTAAACCAGTGGTACAGCATCCCTTATTTTGTTGGCTACAATTGGCAACATTGAAAGTTCTAGTTGGAAAAAAATGTATTGTGAGTATATTTGGAAACTAGTATCTTTTATAAAGTATTACAAGTTATTGTAGTTGTAAATCAAGAGAAAGCTGGTCTTTGCTTTTGTGATGCATAGACACATCTATATGGAATGAAATTTTTATGAGCTTTGCCCTTTTTACATCTCAAGAAATTTAAATTCTTGTTTCTCCTAGCAGAGTAAATTGTTTCTGGTGAATGTCAGTGTTAGTGTGTATATTTTATGGGCTTCAACATGAAGTTAGCATTGTCAGTATCAAACAAAGCAAAACAAAATGTGTCAAAAACATCTATCTTCTTTGTAGAGCTCAGTTATAGGAATCATATATGAATGTGCTATCAGTATGTATAATTAATAATGTAGGAATTCTTTATAGGTAACTAAAATAAAACCTTTTGATGATGGATATTGCACTACTCATCTCTTAGGTTTGTAAAAACTTGTATTATTATATTTTAATTAATAAGTAGAATCTGTAAACTGAAATATGTGATTTTCATTAATGGAAAGTTTAATGTAGTTACATCTACAGATAAACAGTTGTTAGAATGTTGTGAAGATTTTTTTTTTTGTAATTCACTGAGAAAAAAATAAATGTCTTCTTGGGAGCTTGATATACAGTGATAGCTTATATCATGCATTCCCAATAGAGCAACTTTCTTAAACCTAAGTGCAAAGAAACTCCTCAAATTTTTATTTTTCAATTTTAATGCTTCAAACAAAGATGAGATATTGGCAATCAAATCACATAGACTGGAATAGGTATTTTACCTCAAAACCAAGAGGAGAATAGTAATAGGAGATTATGATAAAATACAGGAGATTGGTATTTTAAAGAATAAAACAAAATCTTTGGTCACATAAAATAATACTTGTTTTTGTTCATTACTCTCTCTAGCAGACATGTAACTTTTTGTTGAAGTAACATGCCACTGATAACTTCCAGATATTAGACCAAGTTATTCAGATATTTTTCAGCTCAGTTGACCTCTGTTTCTTTAAGTATTTTATGTATCTTGATAAACTATAATTTTCTAAAAGAGGTGATTTACATACTTATTTTAAACATTTTAATGATTTTTCTTCTGAGTTGAAAAATGTATTTTGAGTATACTTGTAGTTTATATAAAATTACAATTTTGAAATTAACATGAAAATATTCCCAGTAAAAGTCACACTAAATTCAGTCTTCTTTTCTGCCTTTAATGATGTGATTCTAGCAACTTATGTATAAAGCTGATGTTGGCACCAAACTTGAAAGTTCAAATGAAACAGATTTTGGCATTTTTCAGCTATTTCTTTAGGTGAAAAATGGTTGACAATTTGAGAAACTACGTTTACTGCATCAAATGATGATGAATGTTCTGAGTAATAACACTTTTATGTCTTCTGTGTTGCTCCCAAAAGATTACGTTTATACCTTCCTTTACCTACTTTTGATAGCTTAAATCTACTGCTGTCAGCAGAAAAGAAGTATGTTTAGAGACATTTATGTCCTTATTGTAAATTATGTCACATTAATACAGTATTCTGTGCTACTACATAGTATTTCCCCACATAGTGAAGTTAGACCAGGCATTGCTACTTTAAGTTGGAATTCGTAAAAGTATTTCTTGTGTTTGGGCCTTAGAAGATAAAATAAATGAAATAAAAACAGGAGAAAAACATGAGCAAATAAATCTCTTTATATTATTCTTCACTGTAATGGAGAAAATAATGGCAAATCAATTATTAATATTTTCTTAAGGCAAAGTTCTGTTATATCATCACTATACTGTTACTTGAACAGATAATTTCCATATTATAAATCACTTCCTCATGCTAGAAAGCCAAATTCATTGAGAAAGAGTTAGAAATAAAATGGTTTGAGATATTATAATATAAATATAATGTTAAAGAAGATTCTATTTATGAATGAATATAAGTAAAAATTGAAACTAAATTAATCCAAATAAGAATTAACCTAATTTAATCTAAATTAATCTATAATAAACCAAATAATTCATAAGAACAAGTCCTCTTGAATCTTTATTGACTCAACAAGAATTTTCATTTATTTATTTTGGCAGCACTGGAAATTGAATTAGAGCAAGATATATTACAAGATTTTTTAAATTTATTTTTTTGACTAGGTTTACCTAAACCAAGTTGTCCATGATGGGGTTTAACTGCAGTACCACTGCCTCAGCCTCCTAGAGTGCTAGAATCATAGGAAGGTGGCAACATGCCCAGCTCAACACAAATTATAAACCACAATTAACTAATGTTACCTATACTGATAGAAGTTATGCAAAATATGTTTTATATCAAAATATTATTTTTTCTTTGCATAGATATTTGTTTACAAAATTCATGTGTATAAATATAATGCCACACTGGCATATTTAGAGAATTAATATTTACAGGTAAATTAGAAATCAATTAGAAAATCACTTGCTAATTCTTATTAATAACAGTTTTCATAAACAGAAAATAAGTACAATAAGCTTTTCATTAATAAAATTCAATTAAACTCTTACAGCTATGATACACTGTATACTTTTTGGAATGTTGCATAATGGGATAATAGACAAATAAAAAATGCAAATACATAGCACAAAATAATACAAATAAATGAAGAAATCTAGGTAATTTTGTTTATCCTAAGTAATATAAACACTGTAATAGCTAAATCTATATGGTGTAGCTTGTAAATTCAAGCAGTTGTTTAAAATATTTAAGTTATATCAAAGTTGCTTTAGAAAGCAATCTTCTTATTTTCCAAAGCCATTGCAAATAGGATATATTTGGAATTACTGAACAATCATAAGCAGTAATTTATTTCACATCTATATTTGTAAAATTTCAGACTAAGGACATTTACAAAGTATAACATATCTTTCAATAATTAAGTTATTTAAGATATATGATCTAATTTTAGAATTTTGAATACCTTAGTGATCTGAAACTAAAATGTAAACACCCTATACTGTGTATGTTTGAATCATGTTATGTCATTAATATTTCTCTAAACAAAATGTGCATATGTAGCTTAATTACAATGAATTAGCTGTCATTAATTAATCATCAGCAAATTGGCTTATTGTATAGTTTCAATATAACTAGTTTTCCCACTTAGTATCATTGTGTAAATTAAAATCACTGTAGAAATTATTGTGTGTTTTATTAGGATTAGGACTAAAATGTTGAACACTGTTTTTTTTCAAAACCTAAATTAATTTTGAATTAAAAAGACAGAGTATTCATATTATCCATGCCATAGTTATTTATTTAAACAGTATTTATTGAATGGATGCTTTGTAAATCAACAAAGAATATATAAGGATAAAAATACTTCACAAGTAACACATTTGATAATAACTGAAAAAGTTTATGTTTTGAATATAAAGCTTTTTAATGGATAACAATGGGTGAATTGATTTTTCTATATGCAGTGCAAGTTTTATTCAATATTGACAAAATGGTATGGTAAAAAATGCAGTAGAAAAAGTTGGAACAAGTTCACCAAAGCCTTGTGCTGAGTTATATCTAGTCTTTTATGTAAAACTGAAGAAAAGGATGTGAGGATCTTGAACTTAAGCTGGTAATAAAGCAATGAGAAGTTTCCATTTTTAAATTATGACAGTATAACTAACACTAGATCAGACTTTATTTCATAAACAATGAAAAAATTGGGCTTCATTTATTGGTTAATTGTAGCAAATACACCATACTGCTTTAACATGTCAACAATAGGAAAAATTAGAAATCGCGACTCATGGGGACACTTTGCATGATTTGTCTAATTTTTCTGAAAGTCTAGAACTGTTCTGAAAAGTAAAGTTTATTGTTTTGAAATTCAACTTTAACTCAACAGCCAAATTTAAACCTTTTGCCAACCAAGGAGTCTTGTATGTTCTCCAACCTTGTTCTTCAGTATGTATTGCTATTCTTTTTATTTACTATACATTTTAGGATGAACTTATTAATTTACACAAAAATATGCTGGAATTAATATAAGCCTTGTCATGAGCCAATAGATGAATTTTGGGCAAATTGATATTTTAGAAATGGCTTTCCCAATTTATACCTATTTATATGTCTATATTACTTTAAAACTTTTAAAGTTTCAATAATATTTGAAATTTTATCTGCACAGATGTCTCAACTTTGCACACATTTCTAAATCTCTGATTTTCATTTATGGTACTATCAGTGATTTTACATGTAAATGCTCATACATGTATATTTGATGCAATAGATATATTTGATTATTAGGTTAATTGATATGATTTCATGTTTGATGTAATAGAAATGAATGTTATTTATATGGACTTTACGTTTCACAAATTTATTAACTTTCTCATTAAAATTAATAGTTTTTCCATAGAATATATGACTTTCTGCATACATGTGTAAAATATAACATACATTTGCATAAAATGACACCTTTCCTTGTTGATCTTTACATTTAATTTATTATTTTGATATCATGACAGTTATTGATTTACATCTGATGCTCTCATTTTCCCCTGTGCCAATGAGAGGTGGAGGTATGACTTGGCTGACAGTCAGTGTGCTCCTCCCCCTCACTCCCTTTGCTCCCCCTTGGACCCCAATGGACTAGGACAATTTGCTTCAGCGTCCTCTCTGGCTATCTAGTGGTGTCCTCCCTGGCTATCAAACTGCCACTTTCTTTTTCTTTTTAATTATTGGTTTTATTGGTACATTTTAGGTATACAGTATAATTACATTCATCATTGGAAATTTCATACCTTTACATAATCTATATTGGCTCTTATTGTTTCCCCATCCCCTGCCCTCCTTTCAACCCCTCCACCCTTCCCTATTTACAAAGACGTTGTTTCCATTTTTTCCTTTTGTCATATTAATTCCATTCCCTTCTTTCCTTTTCCCAACCCCTTCCACTTCCCCTTCCCCATGAACAGACATTTCTCAGGCAAAGAAGTAGAAATAGCAAATAAACATATGAAAAAATGTTCAATATCACTGGTCATTTGAGAGATGCAAATGAAAACAGCACTGAGATTCCATCTCTCGCCAGAAACTGCCACTTTCTACTTCAACATGAGCACAGCCAAACAGGCAGTGTGGTGTCCCTCTCCCACTCTCACCACTTTAAATGATACTGTTCCCTTTTTGAAGAAAGGAGAGGGAAGAAGTGACTATGATGAGAAAGGAAAGGATCTGGACCCCTTATTTTTATACCCAACATTCATAGCAAGCCTTCCAGAAGACTTGCTGGTTTCTGCCCTCACTCACTGAAAGCTGCAACATAAGTAGCAAGTTTTCCTTCTCAGGTTTTCCAGTGAGTGGTTCCTTTTGTGTACTGGCTCCCCCATGCTGCATCACAGGCCCTGTTAGAGACTTACTTTTGTCTTCCTATTAACGTGCTTGTGATTTATTTCTTAGGTACTGTGGGCTCCAAAAGTCCACAAATCTAATTTAAGAAGTGTGGACAGAGTGATTGGTTTCCAAAGAAAGATGAATACTCAGAACTGTTAACACCAAAGAACTCTAGATACCAGCAACAGAGACCCAGCACCCAGTGGAGTTGACTCATGGTGTATAGCACAAGCTGGCTGGCAGTGGCAGAGATCAGCAGCTGTCTGGGTCAACTGTTGGCATCTAGCATTACCTGTTGTCATCTGGTTACACAAGAACAGCTAGCAGATACACAATTTCCATCAGAATCAAGCAAAAGAACCTTAGGCTGATTGGCAACAAGCGTACATGCATAGATTATAGTAAATTTTTAAACAGCATTTGAGATAACAAGCATTCTAATCTTATTCTTTATCCAAGAGGGAAATCTTTAGAAATTTTTCAGTTCTTGAAATTCTTATTCTAGATCTAAAAATTACTTCAAATATAACCTTTATTAGGCAAAGAAGTTCCCACTTTTTATATTTCAATATTAGTTATTTTTATCATGAGTACATACAGAATTTGTTCAATGGAAATTTGTCCTTATGTTGGAATAATCATCATTCTCTACTTTCATTTATTTTATTAGTTTACATATTTATTTCCTATCTACAGATATTTTAAAGTAGAATTTCTAGACTAAATTCCTCTTGAGTTGAGGAATGAGAGCAAAAAGAAGAGACAGTAAGAGTTAGATTTCGGTTTATTAAAATTTTCCTTAGAATTTTATGTTCACTTTTTATAGTAGGTTAATTTGCAGTTTTCCTTTTCTCTAATATTTTTATTAATTTTTAGTTTATGCTGGCCTTGTAAAATAAACTCAGGCTTCTTCATAGTATTTTATTCTATGGAAGATTTATATTGGTTTCTTTCTTTGTTTTTGTTTAATTTTTTTCTTTGGTTGCGGGGATTAAACACAGGGCCTTCGTATTGAAGTATATACCCAGACTGTTCTTTTCTTTTTCTCTTTTCTTTCAATCTCTTCTCTTTTCTTTTTGAGACAGGGTCTTACTATGTGTAATAGGCTGGCCCGAACCCATGATCCTTCTGCCTTAGCCTCCCAAATGCTAATATTACAGACACACACTCCACTGCAGACTAGGTTTTACTTCTCTGTAAAAAAGATTAGTTCTACCCACTAATGGTACCATCTGAAGTATAAAATGTTCTTTATAGGGATATCTTAAAATCAGGGTTTGAATTTACTAATGAATGTAGAGTCGATTTTGTTAGCATGTGCTTCAAAGTCTTTGTTCAATTTAAAATGTCACATAAAGTGTTTCAGCCTAGTTTCCCTATGCTCAGGAAACATAATTTCTTTATTTTTGAATTAAAAATTTTGTAAGACTTCTTTTCAAGGCTTCTGCATGGTCCATGTAGATGACTATTATATCTTTATCCCTTTCTCAACTTTAAACTTGATGTGTGCTAATATTTCTATGTCTTGGAAATATGATTTAGCTGTTTTAATATCCATTTTAACAATTATTCCCATTTAACTAGACTTCTTAATTTATATTTAAAGTAGATAATGCTTTTGTATTAAGTTCTATTATTTTTGTGCTAGTTAGTGATTTTATAGTGATGAAAGCATTTATTCTTAGCTTATTATTTATCATTAATAAATAATTTTACCACTTTCCAGAAACTTTGAAGGTTCTGGCAACCATTATACCACTTCTATTAAGAGATATTTTAATTTTATTATAGTTCATTTCTGTATTCATATAAAACTTTCAGGATTTCAATGTTGTTTCTACAGTTTTCTACATTCAGGTCATTGGTTAAGTACAATCATAAGAACAGCCACACTTCTCTGGTACCAGTTTTCTGTATTAGTCAGTTTTTCCATTTTTGTAACCATGTACTTCACCCCCACAATTTAAAGGAGGAGAAGTTTAATTTGGCTTACAGTTTGAGAGGAATTGGTCCATGGTCAGCTGGCTCCAAGGCAAAAGGACAGAGCAAAACAAATCTGCTTAATTCTTGGAGGTTAGGAAGCAACGTAGGTAAAAAGTGTCAGAGAGAAAGGGTCCAGGTACCAGATATAGTACTCAATATCATGCTTCTATGACCCACTCAGGCATACTAAGAAGTGTGCTTTATTCATCTCCTTGGTGGCTTCCTAGCCACTCAGATAGACAAACATCACATTTGGCCATGTCTATTCCACTTGACCGTGTTGTGTTAAATTGTTTTTAGAAGTTTTAGTGGAGAATTGATAGTGATGAGAACCATTCTTCAGAACTAGAGTTTGGTGAAAGACTTGATATATACAGAAAATATGAAAGTTAGTATCTATATGAACATAATACTAATAGTACAGCATATCTGACCAAATAATTATCTAAAGTTGCTATGAATTTGATATTTTCTGCAATATTGTGTATTTTACATTCAGTCTCTCATCTACATAAGTTTGAAAGCTACTGTTTGCAAAATCTCTCATATATGGAAAGTGCTTATCAGTAAAAATGTAAATTTAGAAACTTTGTAATTGCAATGATGTTTATTTTTACCAAACTAACTCTTTAATTTGCTGAAGTTAAGATCAATTTATCTAAAGTTCTGAGAGAATTGAATCAAACTCACACTAAAATAAAGGAATTGATTAAATCAGTGTTAACATGAGCAGCAGGAGAGTTAGAGTCCAGAGAATTTAAGAGGTCTGCAGACATCCTGTTAATGAAGTAGAACTCCAGCTGGCATCTGCTTGATTCAGCTGTACTCAATTATCTTCTTCAATAATATTAAAATATTGAAGTAGATTCAGTAAAAATGACACTAAATGTCTAACTTTAACATAAAATTCCAAATAGTAACAGACACAAACTCCTGAGTCTTAATAATCATATCACAATATAGAAAAAAAGTAATTTATTTTACATTCAAGCATATGTTACTTGTTCCTTTGTTCTTCTCTTAGATCATTTTAAGGTCTCTTGTGCTTTCTCTCTCTCTCTCCATATATATATATATATATATATATATGATCTATATATGATCTATATATGATCTATATATGATTGAGATACAAATATACTGATTCTTGTGAAAGATCCAAAGGGGAAAACAATAGAAACACACACACACACACACACACACACACACACACACACAGAAAGAACTTGGTATCTCATATGCTGACTTTTTTAAAAACTGAACTTTTTATGTCAATCACTGATGAGGGGTAAGGAAAATGATTTTCGTTTGCATTTGTGTATGTTTGGGAGGGTTTTGAGGGTTAAATTTTGATGGAAGACATCAATATGCCATGTACATATTTTAAGGATTTAGCTACTTTATCATTGTATAAAAGTTTTGGTGTGAAATTAAATAATAATTTTTTTATGCTTTATAAAAACTCTCAACAGAACTAGAATTAACTATTGCCTTAAGACTACCTGTTTTATTTAATTCTTCTTGGCATAGAGATATGCTGGTCTTTGAAGACAGATGAATGTATTTTCAGAAAATTTTATTAGTATGTTATTCCTAAAAAGGACAATTTCAATTCTTAAATTTTAAGATACTTCAAATATTATTTTATTAACTTGTCTGTACAATTACATGAATTAATGAATTAATTAGATAACATAATTTAAATAATATAAGTAATATATTTTACCTGGTAAATTCTAAGATTAAATTCCTTGACTAGTGGAAGTGACAAGAAAGAGGGTGCATCGACTTCTCAAATTTGAAATAATTCAAATGCTAATAATATATTTTTGTATATCGTTTTGATCACATAGTCTTCTTCTTGTTTGGCCAAAACTGTATCCAAAGCAACTTGGGTGTGACAACAAGAGCCCCTGGTAAATAGAAAGGAAAAAGACACTGGGACACTGGGGTGAAGGTTATTATTACATGAATACCATGGAAACAAAGCTGCATACAGAAACATGTTTGACTGTCTTTTTTCCATTGCTACATTAAAATTTTATGAAAGTTTTGGTATGGTTGTTTGATGAAAGATGAGGATAGAAAAATTTTTTCCACATTGAAAATCGACTTTATACCTAACTACATAAAGAACAAATTTCCTTTAAAAAATAAAAGTCTGCATAAGCTTTAAGGGAAGAAAGTAAAAGTTCTATGAATTTACTTGAGGAAACTGTCATTATTCTGATGATATCTTTTTCATGCACTTCATTATATACATAATGGACATACATTTATAATTTCACATAAGTAAAATGAGAAGACAAATTTAAAAATTATTTCACTTTTAAAAATATCCTTGCTTCACTCTCTTTTTGTCTTGTTTTTCTTATATTTTTTCTTCTTTTCCATTCTCATTATGATTCCAATAGCTTTATGAATGCAGTAGTTAATCTTCAATAACTTCTCCATCCTTTGCATAACATTACACACAGAGATGCACACAGTTTCTTTTTATATTTGATGCAGTTTGCTTTAAAAAAATAGGGTTATATTATATTTAATTACGTGCTTCTTGCTTTCCTTACTTATAAGTACATCATTAAAAAATCAATCTTTCAAGAGAGGAATTAGAGATTTATTGCATATTTATATTGTATATTTTACCTATTTCTTAGATATCTTTAGTCATTTAATATGGATTTCTTGTATACAGCCAATATGTCACTTTGTGTAATTACTAATATATCCTCAGGTTCATTAATTTCTGTCTACTTGTAGTTTTACATTTTAAATCTGTATTAAAGAAGCCTTTATATTTCTTTCCAGGAATATTCTGTTTATTGCAAACCTTATTTTTATTCTTCATAATGTTCTGTCCCTTCAAAAACTTTAAGACATTTCATCTTTCAGTGTTTAAATGTTCTTACTTTATACATTATTCAGGTGGCTTTTTTGTTGTTACATTTTTGGAAGTGTTAGTGCTTCTGTTTCTCTTTCACACATAGTGGTTTGTTTTCTCTGTGTGTAATTAATTTTCATTATAAATTATAAAAGCTTAAAATATTTTTCTGCCCTGGGAGAGTCTCCCACTCTTGAATTTTCTCTCCATAGAATGTTTGAATTTGCTTCTGTTTGTGCTCTATGAACATCACTATTTTTGTCATTTGAGTCAGTTGTGGCATGTTGCATCTTCCTTTAATTAGATTTCCTGTTGTTAGTAGTCCTTGTCTCCTAATGCAGTGTATAATGGCTAACATTGAGCCAATGAAAAGTTTAAGAAGGGAAAGGAAAAATTATGAGAAAATAAAATAAAAAATGGAAACAAAATCTATGTAAATAGGGAAGGGTGGAGGGGGTGAAGGACGCACAGGTAATGGGGGAAAAATAAAAACTAAGATACATCATGTTCAGGTACAAGCACCCCAGGATAAACGTAAACGTATTGTATACCTAAAATGTACCAATAAATATATATATATATATATTATATATAAAGAAAAGTTCAGATTACACTCAAGACTACTGTGGCAGAGACTGATTTGTTCATTGCTTTGGCTTTCAGCTTAACTTTGTATTTGGTATCTGAAGATTTCTTCTTAAATAGGTCTCATATTTAAGTCAAACAAATAAAATGAAATGGGGAAAGAATTGTATCTTATCTAGTTTGCCTAGGTGATACTAGTCAAAGTGTGTAGCATCTGGCTAATTCATTATTGTGTAAAAGCCCATCGCTCTTTTGTATAGCCACCTAATATTTTGCAGCAGAAAATATATTTAATCATTCACATAGTGAATGATATTTATTTTTTCTAATTTTCTTCTCATTACAAATTTAAACCCAATTAGCATGACTTTGGGTGTAACTTTTGTAATTTTTTTCTTTGAGATGACATTTCAGGAAATAGTATTGTTCTGTTAGAGGTTTTTTCATTTTTAAATTTTTGTAGAATATTACTTCACTACATTGTTCAAAAGGCTGTATTTATTTATACTTAATCTAGTGATACTTGTTTAGGGTTGATATATGCATCTTAATTCCTCAGTTACTCAATGAAAGAGGTAATTTATTTCATTTTTTGTATAAAATGATTGTAAATTTAATAAAATATAAAGGAAAGCATATGAATAGAGAAATAAATTTTAAAATTTCATGTCTGTCAAACCAAATATGTTGAGATTAGAAGCATCATCATTTAAATTCAGAGAAGAGGTGATAAATCCTCCCAAGTAAAATGAAGTCCATGCATGGGATCATTTAGGTGCTAGATGTGAATCCTTACAGAAGAAAGCCATAGCCTGGGGTCACGGCTACCTGGAGACTTGAGTGTAGTAATCAGGAAATGATCCTGAAATCAGATGAAATAACAGCTACCTTGGAATTTGATGACAGCTGCCTGATAAAATGGTGGCAAAGTCATCTTGAGGATGCTTGAGTTCTGAAATTTCCATCACTGTTAACTGGAAAGGCTTCTCTAAACCCAACCTGACTTATCTCTGTTAAAATTAGATTCTATTTCTGAACTATTGCAAATGACAAATATCTTCCAAGATCTGTGGTGCCAGGGCTGCATTTGCAATTCTTCATACTTGAACTGAGAATAAGTTATTTTAGATGAGAATGATTGACTTCAATAATGTTTTTTTCCATTAGAATAATTTCCTCTCTTGTTTCAAAAAAATAAAACTGAAGATACTATCCATTTAGTATTATTTTATTTTGATTGACACAAAATAAATTACAACCATTGGTTTGAATAAATTACAAGTAATGTAAAATAATATTAATTAAATATCCTTTGAAAATTTATTTTATTTCAAGATGACCTGCATTATTTTTGTCTTGATAGCTACTGTGAAGAAAATGTGACTTGACATATGATGGTATAAAGACTGTAGAGGGGCTATTTAAGGCCAGAGAAATTATTTCCAATCACTCTAAAATCAAGTTTTGTACAGATCATGTATATGATAGTAAAAGTCCTACTTTTACGTATTTTACACAGTTATAAAATATTATACTAGTCTTGTCTGGTTTATATATATGGATGAAAATATATATTAATATTTTATTGTTAATAATATACTAGTCTTTTGTCTTTGTATATGCACAAAATCTGCAAAAAAGATATTGCAAAGTGAGAATATTTATTATATGGAAAGGAATGTCCATTAAGTTATTCTAACTAAAAAACTTTTGACTATTAGATTTGTAAGAAAATGAATTTGGGTTTGTAGGAGAATATTAAACATTACAGTAAAATTTTGTGTGAGCGTGGCTATGTATCATATTTTCCAGTAAAGTTGAATTTTCTGGATTTTACATTTTGTGAGGAGAGAAACTGTTCCATCAATTATTATTAATTAGGGCCAGGGATTTAGCTCAATGGTGCCGAGCCTGCCTGGCAAGCACAAGGTCCTATGCTAGATTTCTGGTACTAGAAAAAAAATTATTAATTAATAGGAATCATCTACTGCAGATTCTCTTTCTCCATATGTGGAATTTCACTAAAGAATTGAACTCAATCTATATAAATTTTTTTATTATCACAGCAGCAGATGAACTCTTTAGATAATTTGCATCCCTATAATAAGTCTGTTATAATTTCAGATAATCTTTCTTATATTGTTTTAGATTATAGTTTTTCACATACATGCTGAAAGAAGAGAGTATCCCTTAAATGCTTTCCTACCCTCTTTAAACACAATATCAGGAAGGATGTATTTTTTACATAGTAGAGAGCAGTATATATTGGTTATATTCATATTAGTGGTTATTACCAGGAAGTAGGGGGTGTGAAGGCAAGTTATATTAATATGTAACATCTCTTCCAAGAACTTTGAGAGCAAAGACATCAATGCTTATACTTTTTCACATTTTTGGAAATTACTCTGAGATCATCTTAACGGTGAACATTAATATTTACTAAGCACATACAATATAACAAACCCAGTGTAAAATATTTTGCATGTATTATGCCTTGTAATCTTCACAGAAACCATATTTCTGGGAAGAAACTACTTTTCCCAAATGTATAGGTAAAAAAGTAAGGATTTAAGACAATTTAGTAAATTATTATGTAGGTCAAACTATTGAAATCTGAGTCTAAATGTTTTGATTACAAAATCCAGATTCCTATCCACTACCTGATGATATAACTTCACCAATACTTCATCTTCCTGTTGAAGACCCTCTTGCAATTCCAAAGACAAGGAGATAAAGTGATGAATTTAGCTCAGTGGTTCAGCCTCCTGCCTCTCAAGCCCAAGGTCCTGAGTTCGATCAAAAAAAAAGAGAAAGAGAGATAAATTTTGTTAAACTTCAATAAATACTAAGAATAAATAGCACTTCCCAAAGTATCTAATCTGTCTTAAAACACAAATAACAAAGTTTTATTATGATTTAATCAATTATTATCTATTCTTATTATGTAATTTGTACTAGTGTACATAATATATCAGAAGGAAATAAAGGGTTCTGAGAAAAATTAAGAAAGTAAGGGAGATAGGTTTGAGAGTAGATATATAATTTTAAATAAGGGTAATCAAGGAAGCATTCCATATTTAAACAGAAATTTAAATTAAAAAACACACTGAATTCTGTATTCTTATCTATCTACTTCATTGAGCCATCATTTATTAAATATTTTATATTCACCTGTTGTTAAGCTTTGTGGATACCATGACCAGAAAACACCAATAGAATCCCTATCCTCATAGTGGTTTCTAAAATGAATCAGATAATTACAACCAAATATGAAATTAAAATCTAACAAGTGCTTCAAAAGGAGAGTATTATAGCTTTGAGGATTTGGAACAGTGACCTTTAAAAGCTCTTGCCAATATGGGAGTAAAGAAAGTTCCTTTGTGGAACAGGTGATTGAACTGAGATTTGAATCTAATAGAACACAACAAAGGAAAGAGGAATACATGACACAAAAATGTCAATAATGTATTCTCAGTGAAGTAGTTAATGATATGTACAAAGAGTCTGCTGGTGGCACAGTGTGAATCAATTAAAAGATGACAAATGCCAGTTTGGCTGGAACATGCAGGTTGATGCAGATTGGGGCTACAAGATAGAAGAGCATGGACGATATCTAAAGTAGGCAGGGCTATTAATGTATTACCACCAAATTATGCAAGTGCATTTCCATTTACAAATGTACTTTTACATATTTCACATTGCCCATAAATGCAAATAGAAAGGAATATCATAATGAATAGATCTTAGAAATTCAAGAGATTACTCAAACCCTTCAACCAGTAAGACAAGATAGAATTCCAGGACAAGGCAATTTTTTGAGTTTGAGCTAAAGATTAAATTTTTGTAGACTTTATATTTTTTCTCCCCTTAGTTGTAAATAATACCTACAACCATGTATCCCAAATATACAGTTGTTATACAAATACAATAGCTAGATTTTTAGTTTGAACTGATGGTGAGATTTTTTACTATGGTCATTTTAGCCAGTTGTCCTCACTTAACAAGCTGTGCAGAACAGAAACATAATAATTCATATTTATATAGTTACAATGAAATGCTTCAGAATATCAGATTTTTTCATTTTAATTTATTGATTTTACAGAATTTTATGTGATTTTAAATTTTCTGTGATTCAAGAAACATGATTATTTTGTTCTGAAATTCTGAATTTTCCCCATATATTGTAAGGATTTTACTGTTGTTGCTCCTGAAGTGCTCTGCAAATTTATTAAATTATGGAATATCTTTCAGCAGTAACAGAAACATGTACAGGCATTATAAAAAGAATATAATAGATCACTTCATCTCTACTACCAATAATTGAAACTTCACTTTGAAGATATAGGAACTCAAAAAACATAGCCACACATATGCTGGAAAGGAATTCACATTCCCTCTCAAGATATATGCTTCCAATAGAACAAAACAATAATACAATAACAATATGTGTGTGTCTTTGGTATGTTAGGAAAATTTTAAACGTAAATGTCTAAACTCTAAGAGGACATATTTTTCTACTAAACATTATATTTACTAACCTATTTTGAGGATTTTCTAATGGAAAATATCACTAGCTGCTGGTTTAATATTCTGATTTAATTCATAATTTTTTTTTAAG
The DNA here is from genome assembly GCF_000247695.1 of Heterocephalus glaber. Next base: position 6,994,172 of record NW_004624791.1, read on the forward strand.
AATGTACTCTGTAAACATTGTTCTCAACTGTACTTTCAAAAATGTGTGTGTGTGTGCTTCTGTGTGTGTTTGGTGGGATTAAAATACATAAAAGACACCATGTCATTAATTCCCCTCAATATGCCTCCCTCATTTTGAACACAATTATTCCATCATTCTTGCTACTTTCAGAAGCAGTTCTGGAAGTGTCTTTATTTGCATTGTCAGGACTGCCTTGATGTTCTGAATGGATTCAAAACATTTACCCTTTATGGTCATTTTGACACTGGGAAAGAGCCAGAAGTCACATGGTGTAAGATCTGCTGAATAAGATGCATGAGAACACATCGTAATGATTTTATTTAACAGAAATAGCTATAAACATTTGATCAATTAAATACAAAAAATATGGTGACTATTTAAATAAAAATATTCAATACAATAAAAGACATATTGGTATTTATCCTTCTCATAATATTTCCCCTTGCTTCAAATATTTCTCTCCCATCATTTTTTCAATGTCTTTTATCCTAATAAATTTTTAATAAATTCAATAGTCACAATATTTTTCTATCATTCCTTGTACATATGTATATATGTAAGTATATATGTATATATATATTCATTTTATCATTTTTACTAGTTCCTTATTTTTTGTTGTATCTTATTCACCTAAACTCTAGTTAGTTCTATAATTGTTTCTTTTTTTTTCTGGTACTGGGGATCAAATTCGGGACCTTGCACTTTCAAGGTGGGTATGGCTTCACTGAGCTAAATCTCCAGCCATGTTCCATACATTTTTGACCTTGCATGTACTCTCAATAGCTTACATTTATGTAGTTATCCAATAACCTATTGTTTATCTATATTATTTTCTCTTAAGAGGATTTTTCATTTTCTTTGTCTTATACACATCACTTGAATATGACATAAATACAAAATATTATAGAGAGATTTCCCTGGTTGCACTAAAAATAATGTGGGATTCTTTTCTCTCAATTCATGCTTGTTTAGCTCTCCTATTCTCTACCTAATATGCCTATTTGCTTCACTCTTGGAATGTTTTAATACCATACATTGTACTTAGCAATGTTGAAGTTTTAGTTTTTAAATTTTGGGCTCTCATCCAATATGCTTATCATACAATACAAACACTGTAGAATAATACTTTAAATTTCTAGTGAAGATGTCAGTTCTTTACTAAGATATGCTCCAAAAATAGTGTATATCAAGAAAACAAACACATTTAAAATCACAGGATATGTATTTATTACAAAATTAAAAGGCAGACAAAAAAATCAGATAAAGATATATATGATCCTGTACTCAGAAATTCAGAGTTAAAACACATTTGTGAGCCATAGTCTAGATAGATGTAGAAGTCTAGATGACAGATGTCTAGAGAAGTCTAGACAAATGTAATATTTCAATTAAAAATGACAATTGAGGGAATAAATATTTATTAAATACCTTCTATATAACAGACATTGTCTGATGTATTGAAGATGGGATAGTGATTTAATGAAGGATTTTCTTTATAAATAGAGCCCACATTATAAAATATTAAATAATTACAGATGTATCAATTAATGTGGTAAAAATCATGAGAAATATACAACACAAACTCTCAAATTTAGCTTCTTAAAAGAAACACATACATGAATTTGATCAGAAGTTCTCAATTTGTTTAGGGCTAACCTCAGAGAGTGTCAGCCGAAACATCTTCATCTGGGCTCCCTGACTCCCTTTCAGATCTATTCATTCTGATGGCTGGCTGCTGGTAATGGAAATCACAGAGAAACTCAATAGACGCTGTCAGCTGGGAGCCTTGATTCTATTCCATGTAGACATTTTCCTGGGGTTGGTGGGATTTCTGCAAAGCAAGACCACTGGTATCCAAGAGAGGAATGAGAACCTGGCTGGCTTCCTTCATACCTGAGCTGAAAAGACTGAGAATATGCCTTTTTCTTCATTTGATTGACTAAAGTACTAGTTCCCACATCTTTATAGAAAGATACAAAGTAGGGTGCGATAGTTTCAGTCCATTATACATGGTTACATGTGTAACCCAGTTAAAGGTACAGAAAAAGCATCCTTTAACAACTGACTTCTAAATAAAAGTGAAAAGAAATAAGAGATGGTCAAAAATATTGGCTGCTGGGAGTGTGGAATTCAGTGAAGTGCTCTAAGCTCTGGAGGCCACCTACATATTGGAAGCATAGATAGAAGTCTAATGTAGCTAGAATCAGAGTCAATAGTTGACACATGAACCTTCATAAGAATTCATTGAATAGAAGAAGAAATTTAATCACTTCTCTGAGTATATTCAGGAGCTACTGAAAGATTTGAAGAGTAAAAATAATAGTCATGATAGTTCCAATAAGAAAGATTAAAATCACGTAAGAGAAAATATGTGGAGAGTTATTGGGAAGCCATCCCAGTTGCTAAAGAAGGAGATGAAGGCAAATGCAGTGTAAATGAAAAAAAAACCCTGTAGATTATACAGATATTTGGAAGTTACAGTTGACCAAAATTTATAATTATTTGATACAGACTATAAATTGGATAAACCAAGAGCAATTTCTGAGTTTCTAGGTGAAGTATATGCATGTTCGTGATATTTACTGAGAAAAAGAATGATAAGCAAATTAGCAAGTATTTAGGTAGAAGATAATAAGGTAAAATTTGGTCAGGTTGTTTATCTATCTACATCGATATGGATCCTAGATTTTAAACAGGTCTTTACAAATGATGTACATATAGACTATCTGGCGATTAAGCTATGGAAATGACTGTTTGCTTTTGCTTTGAGAACGAAGCCAGAGTGTGAAATAAAACTAAAATAAGAAAAGATTTGAGAAACTTCAAAATTTTTTACTCAATTTAAGAAGGACAGCTGGACAAAGATAGAATAGAAACAGTGGAATTATCAAAGTGAATTTCACAAGATATTGGTTTATTTTTTTAAAAAGACAAGTATTGTAAGAATGGACATATCTTTCAAATATGCGATGATAAAACAATTGCATAGTACTCTAGACATTTTATTAATAAGAAACACTCGAGTTTTCATTATTACAGATTAAGAAATTATTGCATTTTGAAATATTGTGGGCAATGAATATTCTTCTGAGATTATCACAAAATTAAAATGAAAATTTGTATTGTTATTCTTACTGATACTTCTAGTTGTCAGAATACAGTTTTATTTGAAAAAGGTAGAATCATGTATCAAATAGTTTTGATTGTAGAAAGCCTTTTTCCAAAAATTTTATTTTATCGGTACATTTTAGGTATACAATATAATGACACACATCATTGAAAATTTGCACCTTTACATAATCTTTCTTGGTTCTTATTTTTCCCCATTCCCCTGCCCTCCCTTCAACTGCTCCATCCCTCATATTTACAAAGATTTTGTTTCCATTTTTTAATTTTCTCACATTAATTCCATTCCTTTTCTTCTTTTCCCATAATCCTCCCGATTCCCCTTCCACTTTGCCCCTGTACTTCCTATTTCACATTATCTATTATAACTTGTAGTCCTTATTTACACTTTCAGTTTCTCACACTAGAGAAATTATTCCTATTTACACATGTGTGTCCTATTTATTTCACTTAAAAGTATGACCTCAATGTGCATCCATTTAGTGAAAAATGTCTCTAAATTCTTATTTTTTATGGCTGAGTAGTACTCCATTTTATTTTTAAAAACCACATTTTCTTTATCCAGTCTCCAGTTGATGGACAATTGGGCTGCTTCAAAATTTTAGCTATTACAAATTGTGCTGCTATGAACATGAGTGCACATATATCACTGTGGTATGATTCTTTTAATTCTTTGGGGAAGATCCCCAGCAGTGGAATAGTGGGGTCAAATGGGACTT
>NW_004624791.1:7002058-7015431 GCF_000247695.1 Heterocephalus glaber
TTTGAAGCAATTTTTCTTTTCCTGGTCACTAATTACAGTCTTATCTTCTATATTTGAAATTCTGTCCTCACATTGGCTCATTCTGCTGTGTAGACATTCAGTGGAGTTTTTAATCTCCTGGAATTTGCTTGCATCTGTTTTATGGATTCCATTTGTTTCCTATGTTGGGATTACATCATGTTCCTCAGCTCTTCTCTAGATTTATTAATCATGTCTTGCACTATGAGCACAATCTCTGTTGTTATCTGAGAAATTATTTCTGATTTTATTTTTTCCAGATCCTCTTTTTTTGCCAGTTCAGAGAGTCCAGGTTGTTGAGTATCAGAGTGTTCCATCTCATTTCCCTTTGTGGTTGCTGTAGGTGATCTGGAAGTCTGGTTTTGAGACTTTTTCATGTGTCTTCTCATTTGGAAGGGGAGGGGAAGCAGGGTGCATGTGTGCCTTTGGCACCCACATGGTTCACCTCCTCTGTGCTGGGAGTGGTGGTAGGGTGACTCAGAAGACCCTTCCTTTGCACTGGGAGTGCTGTATGGTGACCCAGAAAACTCTTCCCCTGTGCTGGAAGCCCTTGTACAGTGGCCCAGAAGCCCCTTTCTCTGTGCTGGCCCTCTGAGCTGGGAGCAGTGGTATGGTCGCCCAGAAGCCCCTTCCTCTGCACTGGGAGTAGTGGTACCTTTTTTGTTGGTTTTTGGTAGCAGGGATCTTACTCGGGACCTTGAGTGGCAAAGCAGGTGGCTGAACCACTGAGCTAAATACCTGACCAAGTCTTCTTTTCTCAGAGTGGACATGTCCAGCAAAGTTCTCCTCCAAGTATATACCTCTTCCCTCAGAGGACTTCTCCAGTATGTTAGGCATGGCTTTCTGTTCACTGATGAGGTGGAAGTTTTGCATCCGGCTGCTAACATGGGGCATCTAAATTTGACAGGGCCACAATGTGACTGGCCACAATTACTTTTGTGGACAGTTCTGTGGAATGGCTTTGTTAGTACATCTGAAAAGGTCAGCAGAGAATCTATTATTTTCAGAACTCCTGATAAATTCATGAACCCATTCAGAATACAGAAATAAATGCTTTTCTGTGTCTGCTACCCAGAGTGCACTCTTTTTCACTGTTATTCTATTCTGATTGATAGATCTTTTATATTACACTTAAGGCCATTCAGAAACAAGGTATTAGGATTATAGTTGTTCTTTAAAGGTGGCTTATTGGTAAAGACAAATACTTTCTTTGTCAACTAAGCATTAACTTAGTGAATTTTTGTCCTGGAGGGGTACATATTTATTGAGAATGTTGGTTTGTATAGATTAAATGATAAAAACAAGTAAATCCTAGCAAGGTGCTAAAAATGTGGTTTGTTTGCCAAAAAAAAACATGACTTTTAAAAATATTTGTGATATTTGTCTGGATATAGACATAGTACATGTGAATGATGAAAAATATTGACAAGCTGGGGATATTTTAAAATCCATCTTTTGGTGCTGCAGTCAGGTAATATATTACCATTGTATCTTTCTCAATTTTAAAAATAGAGACTTTAATTTGTATAAACTAGTGGATTTTAAACTAAAAAAATGTAAATTTTCTCATACTACTATATTACTACTTACTTGTCAATTTTAACTGTCTCTATCCCTTTTCATAAAAATTAACATTTGTACCAAGGGTGACTTTCACATGACAATGTGTAATCTCCCTTTTAGAAGAAGCTAAGTAACTGATTGTAACTTGCTAGTGAATTAGTTATTTCTACTGTATCACCAGTAATGCTACCTTGTCAATGTTATGATGAGAAAAATTTTCTAGAGAATACTTTTATTATGCTATAAATTTCAATGTTCTTTCAGAATGAATAATTTGATTTTCAAACAAAGCTTCAAGCAATGATTCTTTTTTTCTGTTGAATAGAATATGGCGTTGGATCCAGAAAACACTTCTACTTATTTTTGATGAAACTTTAACAAATTATTTGCAATTTTGAAATATGACATATATTAAATTTCCTTAGAGGAAGTCATAAGAATTTGCTACAAAGTGACAGAGTACTTCTTGCTGATATGGCCAGTGAGCTGATTTCATTTCAGACCTGTAAAATATCTTATCTCTTGAGGCAATGATATGCTTCAGTCTATACTGCAGATCTCCAAAAGTTGACTTTCTTCTCACTTCTAAGGGACTGTCAGGAGTTACTCAACTGAAAAATCACAGAAACACTATTTGTGTTCCAAGAGTTGTTTTGGAAATTCTCTGCTGTATAGGAAAAACTAACCCAAGAGAAGAAGCTCTGTCAAAACATTAATGTCACCTTGGAAATGAACAAAAACCAAGATCATGAAGCCCCAAATACATCTGTAAGTGTTGGAACTGTAATAATGGATATGTCTATTACACTAGTGACTTGGCGGCATCTTCAAGAAAGGATATTAGAAATAAAAGCAATAGATTGATTTTTGTTCTAGGAAACATACAGTAATTGTTTTTATATAATTACTAGGGCATGCCTTCTATTATCAATTTAATGAACATTGATTAAAAAACTACTTGGGAGAGAAGCCTCTCCTGGGCTCTTTGGCTTTTCCAGTCATTTGATTTGTGTCATCCTAGGTCTCAGTAAATAACAAAGTTTGAAACTTAAAAACTACTCTCATTAACAAAATTAATGATAATAATTTCGGTAAAAAAAATTCAACTCCACAAGTGTATATTTTAAGACATTTTTGCATTCTTGTTCCACATATGATCTGTATAGGAACTATGGACATAAAGCATAGATTCATTATCCCTTTTTTCCAGATGATGAAACAGGGAAATTTAGTAGAACATTACAAAGATATATACATATAAACTTAGATAATATTTAGATCAAAACAATATATTTTTTCAATCTCTCAATCTTACCTCATTAACATCTCATAAGCAAAAACCTCAACTACATATTCCACTTCACATTAAATGAGATAGATAAAAAGCAAAGTACTGTACATCATAAAAATTGTTCCAGAAGCCCTATGACAGTAAAACATTAACTATAAATTCACATTTAATAATGGTATTGTAGGTTCCAGACTCCTTCAAAACAACAGATATGCTCAAGGACTACATTATGATTTTAACCCTTGGCATCTTTTCTAATATTCTCATACTTCAAGATTAGGCCTCTGGTATAGAAAAATCTATAACCTGGTGAAGCATTCTCACAGATGGAGCATATCATGACAAGTAAATGACTGAGGGGAGAATAAACAATAATGATAAGGGATGTAAATTATCCTAATAAATCCTAATTTGGAGCATACACTGCATAGGCAGAGTACATAAAATTGTGTATGCATGAAAAGCCCTTACACAGATTTCAAAAAAAGAAAAATATCAAAAGATAAAGTGAAGGTCCAAATCTTAAAGCAACTTGACTACCAGAAAAGTGTCCAAGAAATGAAATATCAGGCATTAATTTTTAAGTCTTGCTTGTGTTCCAGGCCAGAAATCCACATAAGATAGCTGGCAGGCTAGTGGATAAGTCAATTTGATATACTTCTGGCATCTGAAGCATCATACCATATGTCTGGTCATTTTAATTTCTGTTTTGAGGTTTTCCACTGGGAACCAAAGCCTTCAGGAGAAAGGCCAACCTTCTGACTAGGTCCCAGAGTCAATAGTAAAGCAGCTGGTTGAATTTTTATACCAGAGAATGCAATTCTATGTTTTGTTTGCTATTACCTTAGAAACTTACCATTTTGAATCCAAAATAATTTTAACACCTTTGTAACATAATGGATTAGAAATGCTGACTTAAATTCAGTATTGCTGTTTTAACATGCAGATCTCATTCCCTTTAGTGTGGAATTCACTTTTATGTATAGTGCATTTCTATTTGGAGAGGATCCTGAATATATAGTATTTCCCTAAACTGGTGGGACATCCCATGTGATCACATTTCACTGAATATATTTTTTAAAAAGCTGATACAACTTATCAGAAAGGTCAAATTTGTATATATTCTTGTCAAACAGGAGTTTCACAACTAGACTCCAGGTATGTTATTCCTCTAGGAAAAAAATTATTAAATTTCACTGATTTTTTTGGTTTATAACTGTTAAAAACTTATTCATAACAGTATATAATTGCACTCATTTATTGGAAATCTTCCAACACTACATAGTGAGATACTTTTCATTTCATAGTCAGTTTGAAGGTTTTTCCTTCTATGAAATGTTTCTTTCTTTCCTTATTTTGAAGCCTTTCATTACCCACCATTATTCCCCAAATCATTTCTGTTCTTCGGCTCCCACATAATATTCATTGTATATTGCCTGATAGTGGAGTGATTATATTCATGCTTTAAACTGATATAGAGGATTAAATATGAGAATTAACTTTATAAGGGCTTATAAGAAAAATAAATGAATCTGATGCTGGGAAAATAAAAATGGTGGAAGGAAGGGAAAAAGACAATCGATACATGTTGTGTACATGTACCAATTCCCTGCAATCAATGTAATCATTATCCACTGCAAACATGTACTAATAAAATTAAAAATTTTAAAATAGGCTCCTAAAGTTCAAGAATTGTGTTTATATCTTACAAATTGCCTACAAAATAATTGTGACAGTAGATTTTCATTGATTTGTTTAATCACTAAATAGAAAAATATAAGAACATTTAAATGTACACTGACTTTTTCTGGTAATATAATTTTATCCCCAATTTTCCTCTTTTTACTATATTATTAGCTACAAATTATAGGAAAATTAAAATTAAAGAAAGCATATTTTCCCATTTATTTTACTTCAGTGAATTTCTGTTTTAGGGTTTTACTAGTTCTTTCTGATACTATCAATCTTTAATTTTATCTATTTATTATTATGAAGTAGATATAATTATGTTCTATAATTTTTATTTTGATGCAATATTTTCATTTTATATACTATGCTTACTTATGTTTTATGTATTAATTTAAATTGTCACATCTAATTGTTTTAAGAGATATTCTTCAAATAATGCTATATGTTCTAATTAAAACAAGTCACCAGTACCACTAGTAATAGACATACATTTTATTTACTTTCATTTGTTCTATTACAGATACCACTGGCACTGAATTTAATCTGTGCTACTATAGACACTTCTAAGAAGTAAAACATACAAACCATAGAAATATTGAAACACATAAATATTGTAAAGGTTCTTGGCTTTTTTATTTAAAATGTGTGTAATTTTTTATGAAGAAATTATTTCATTGACAATGCAAGAACAATACTAAATGCACTAAAATTTACTTAGGAAATTGTTTCATTACAAATTGTAGAAAGAATAATTTTAATGGTGTTGTTTGAATTGAACCTTATTTCATGCAAGGTCACTTATCAGTAAGAGAAAAGAATTTAAATAAGGGAAAAGATTGATAAAACAGGATGTTGAAAACACTGGGTCTGGAATTTTTTCAGTAGAGTTAAGGAAACTAGTGTTGGTTTGAAATTCATTTTATCTGCAAAGAGGATAGCTACTCCTGCTTTTTGGAGGTTCCTGTCACATGGAGTACTGTTTTCCACCCTTTAACTTTCAGTCTATGAGGGTTTCTTTTTTTTAATTTAAGTGTGCTTTTTCTTGTATGCAGCATATAGTTGGATCTTGCTTCTTGACCTATTACACCAGTCTACTTCTTTTGATTGATGAATTGAGGCCACTAAGATTGATGGTTATAACTGATATGTATTGACTTATCCTTGCCATGACATTTTCCTGTTGTTGGGATTCTCCCCCTTTGCATTTAATTTCTTGTTTTGACTGATGGATTCATTCTGCTTGGCTTCATGGGGTTATTACCCTCATTGTCTTTTCCTAGGATATTGTTTAAATTTTTTGGAGTGCTGGTTTGGTATTCATGAATTTCCTAAGGTTCTCATGAAGGTATCTCATTTTTCAGTCAATTTTGAAAGATAGTTTTACAGGGTACATAAATCTGGGTTAGAGGTTGTTTTCCCTTAGGGCTTTAAATATTTCACTCCAGGTTCTTCTTCTTGCCTTGAGGGTTTATGTGGAGATGTCTGGTGTGAGTCTGATGGACTTTCATTGTATGTGATTTGTTACTTTTCTTTAACTGTTTGTAGAATTTTTTCTTCTGTTGGCTTTCTGGAATCATAATTATTATATGCCTAGGTGTAGGGTTTTTTTTGTTTTTTTTGTTTTTTTAACATGGCTAGTTGAAGTTCTATATGCCTCACTTTCTGTATCTCAAATTCTTTCCCTGCTTGGGAAGTTTTATACCATTACTTCTGTGAAAAGATTTTTTTTTTTTATGTCTTTTCCATGCCCTCCTGTTTCTTCATTAACTCCAGTCAGTCTTATGTTATTCTTCTTTGCATCATCTAGCAGCTGCTGGATTGATTTCTTGTGATTCCTTGCTATTTTTAAGGAATCTATCTTTTCCTGGTCACTAATTGCAACCTTGTCTTCTATATGTGATATTCTGTCCTCACATTGGTTCATTCTGCTGTAAAAACTTTCAATGGAGTTTTTAATCTCCTGGATATCTGTTTGTATCTGTTTTATTGATTCCATTTATTTCCTATGCTGGGATTCCATCATGTTTCTCAGCTCCTCATGTTTTTAATCTGTGTCTTCTCTAGAGTTATTAATCATGGCTTTCACTATGAACACAATCCCTGTTATTATCTTAAAAATTATTTCTGATTTCATTTTTTCCAGATCGTCTTTTGTTGGCAGTTTAGGGAGACCACCTGGTTAAGTTTCAGATTATTCCATCTCATTGCCCCTTAGGGTTGCCTTTGGTGATCTGGAAGTCTAGTTTTAAGAGTTGTTTAGGTGACTTCTCATTTCAACCAATACAATTTACTGCCCCTTTATTGCAGTGACTCTTTGCTCTCCCAGTGGACTTCAATTCTTGACAAGTCTCAGAGAGGGCTCCTCCCTGCTGCTCACCACTATGCCAGTTCTGATGTTATCTGGCCAGGCCTCTGGCTGGGGCCTGCATCCCTGCACAGCTGTTTTCCAGGGACGCCTTTTGCTGGGACCTGTGTGCTCAAGCTACTGGTGTCTGGGCAGGCTTTTGGCTGGGGTCTGCATGCATTTACCAATGTATCTTGGTGGGCCTCTGGCTGGAGCTTGAACACATGTGCTGGTGTTATATGGGCAGGCTTCTGGGTGGGGCCTGTATGCACCTACTGATGGTATGTGGACAGCAAGTTAAGGAAACTAAAATATAAAATTATGTGCTTGCTGTGAAATGTAAATAAAAGAAAATAGCCATACTGACTTGTTGATGTTGCCTTTTTTTCCATAGCATAATACCCTATCCTGGGTGAAACACCCTTGAATTTGAAGACTCAAGTGAGCTATACAAGAGCCAACAGAGTAATAAATGCAATTTTAGAAGCTAAATTCCTTTTCTAATAAACCTAGAAGTGGCTGAACTAAAATCTGATCTGCTATTTTCTCATTTCTCTGTTACTGCGATTTTTCCTCTTATTTCTTTCCATCTTCTTAACTTTAAGAAAATATACTCAGTATTTATACTGAGATTTTTCCTACAAAGGGGAAAAACAGCAAGAATAAAATTTCAGAAACACTAAACTTGCTGAAAGTTAAGTTAGGTAGAACTCTTAATGACATTGACATAGGAAAAGACTTTGTGAACAAATCTTCAGTAGCATGGGAGCTAGCTCAAAGAATCAACAACTAGGATCTCATCATATTAAAAAGCTTCTGCACAGCAAGAGAAACCACCAACAGAGCTAACAGACAACATATAATTTGGGAAAAATTTTTTAGCAGCTGTACCTCAAACAAAAGTCTGCTATCGAGAATATATAAAAAATTGAAAAAATCAGAACCCCCCCCCCCGCAAATTCAAAGACCCAATTCAAAAATGGGCATCCGAAATGAACAGACATTTCTCACACAAAGAAGGAAAAGCAGCAAATAAACATGGAAAAATGTTCAACAACACTGGTCATTTGAGAGATGTAGACGAAAACAGCACTGAGATTCCACCTCACCCCAGAAAGAATGGCTGCTATCAAGAAATCAACCATTAACAAATGCTGGCGGGGGTGTGGAGAAAAAGGAACCCTTCTCCATTGCTGGTGGGAGTGCAGACTGGTGCATCTACTGTGGAAATCAATATGGAGATACCTCAAAGAACTAGGACTACAGGTCCCATTTGACCCAGCTACTCCCCTGCTGGGTATCCTCCCCAAAGAATTAAAAGAATCATACCACAGTGATATATGTGCACCTATGTTTATATTGGCATAGTTTGTAATAGCTAAAGCTTGGAAACAGCCCAAGTGTCCATCAACTGGAAACTGGATCAAGAAGATGTGATTTTTTTTTTTATAAAATGGAGTACTATTCAGCCATAAAGAACGAGAAACTAGAGACATTTATAGCTAAATGGATGCATATTGATGCCATACTCTTAAGTGAAATAAATAGGACACACAAGTGTAAATACTGAAGAGTTTCTCTAGTGTGAGAAACTGAAACTGTAAATAAGGATTAAAATGATTAAAATGAATAACTGATAATTCAAAATAGGAAAAGGTTCAAAAGTGTAGGGGTGGTGGGAGAGGAAGGGGAAAGGAAAGAAGGGAAAGGAAAAATTATGAGAAAAGAAAAAAATGGAAATGAAATCTATGTAAATAGAGAAGGGTGGAGGTGGTGAAGAGTGCACAGGTAATGGGGAAAAAATAAGAACCAAGATACATCATGAACAGTTACAAGCACCCAATGATAAATGTAAATGTATTGTATACCTAGAATGTACCATTAAAGATATAATAAAAAGAATAAAATTTCACACCCATTCTTGCTCTCATAGATCTTACAAATAAAAGGGGAGTCTATAAAAAATTAACAACCAAACAGAATACCCCAGTAGAATGATAAAGAAAGAAAAGATTCTGTGGTAGGGATTGCTGTGTGTGTGTGTGTGTGTGTGTGTGTGTGTGTGTGTGTGTTTGGGGGTGTGATTTTGTTGCCTTTGATGGAATAATCTTGGAAAAGTAATACTTGAATATACCCAAAACTAAGCAATAGGAAAAGCCTGGGTAAAATTTTCCAGACAAAGGAAACAAGATAAAAAAATACAAGTCACGTGATTGACAATTGAAAGAAATAGGAAGAACACTTAAAAGGAAGTACGTTCCACCTCTCCCTGTCCACTTGGCAGTTACATAAATGTTTGTATGTCAATTACAGAAACCACTGAGCCACACCTTCCAAAGCATGGACAGAAGATAGGGCCGGGTATTTAGCTCAGTGGTTTTGCCGCCTACTGCGCAAGCGCAAGGACATGAATTCGATCCCAGGTACCAAAAAAAATGAAAAACAAAGCAATGCCAGAAGAAATGACTGTAAAGCCAACTGAATTTATTAGGAAGAGCACAGAGTGCTGCAGTACTACTTAAATGAAGCCTCTTTTGTTCCTCTGGGTGAAATTCTACATTTTCAAACTAATTAAATTAAAATATAAATAGATAAAATCATAGGTGCAGTGCCTAAGTAGCTATATTAGTTTTGTCAGAATGAATCCATAATGCATGATGATTGTAAAGCTTTACTGTTTTCTAGGAAAGTATTCCTGAGTGAAACAGTTGATATTTTCAATAACTTTAAAAATTTAATTGAAGTATAAGTCAAGGTTAACTCTTTAGGAAACGAATATGTCATTCAAGTTGCTAAACCAAAGTATGCATTCCAAGTTAAATAATGTATAATAGAATTTTACAAGATAACAAATTAGATTATGACATACTTGATAGCTTCCAGGTATTTGACAGATATCCAAAAAGGTTATTTTTTAAAAACATCCAGATAGGAATTTTTATATGTGTCTCTGAAAAATGAAATTTAAGAAACAACAAAGAATAAAATGTGTTATATTTTACATGAATAATTGACAGAATTCATCAAAAATGAATACTTTTTTCATTCATGAATAACATTATACTTTAACTCTTCTATATTTTTAAATAGTCTGAACTGTTGCCCAGAGAAAATGTAACCAAATTAAATAATTGATATGACTCCAGAAAACACAGAATACTGCATATCATATAAAATTAGACAACTTAATTTACAGATCATGTGTGTTTAAATACGTGTATTGTGTTTTATACATTTCAGTAAATTACTTTATTTGAGAACATTTGAGCTGATGGAAGATGACTTTAGAATACAGAGTGTGCTGCTTCTTTTCCATGATTTTCTGCAATCAAGACACAAGAATATACTACGTGCTTCTTCTAGTAAGAACATTTTTATTACGATGTTGTGCAAGTTTCCATTATATCACTAGGATAAAATAAATATTCTTTTTCTTGGTAGTTTAACTCTTGGTAAAGATATATAAGTGCCGACATGTTTTTCTCACACTGTAATGATTTCTCTCTTACATATAGGGCTGTGTAAGTCACCTTCATCTCTTATTTTTAAGGAATGATTAATAAGTTGGCCCAACATTAGCTAATCATTAAATAATGTGTTTAATATGACACATCATCTTTACCATATGCTCAAAACATTTCTTGTATTAATATAATTATCTTTCATCTAGTGAGTGCTTACAATGTTCCAAAAATTCTTAAGTGATTTATTGTCTTTTTCTATTTTGTACATACAAATCTTTGAGGAGGATATTAACACTCATATTTGACAGATAGGTTTCAGATATGTATGCATAACTCTTAAAATTGCTTAATAACCTTGTATCTAGGGCATAGCAAGAAAAATAAACTGGATGGATGAAAAGCAGTGGAAATGTTAATTAAATAATATTTGTTGAAACAATTTTAAAATATGTAAAGTTCTTAAATATACATGAAAAGTTTCTATGTGTCTTCTTTTTATAAATATAAATGATATCAGGTATTATTCAATGCATGTAAATTTTACTTTCTTTAAATCTCTTGCTGACATAAAGAAAGTCATAATGAATAAATTGAGACTGGAAGGATTTAAGCAACTTGCCCAGGTAATGTGACAGAGAAGTAATACAGCCAGTGTTCACATACATGTAAAACAATACCAGTGTGCCAGCTTTATTCCAATTTTTTCTTGATTAGTCTTAATAATCAATAAATTTGTAATAAAAGTGAATTAATTAGAATCTGCAAACTGAGATGCCTCTTTGAGTCTTCTCATATAGGTATAAAATCTGAAATTTTTCAAAGAGGTAATATTAAAGAAAATAATTTGATAAAACATTTGTATATGTTAGCAATAGTCCATCAGTAAATGCAATTTTTAAAATTGAAATGGGTTTTTGCCATAGAATTATATGCTAACTCAATACATGACACCTTATTCACTTTTGCTTGGAAAAGTATAATAAGATAATAGAAGTTATTTTATTCAACAGATTCAGTATATCAATGTACATAGTGAAGTGCACGAAAATTCAGTGAGATTGGGAAGAACACTCAATGCTGTCCTCAGTGGAAATAGTAACTACATCAATTCATAGAAAAGTATAATATGGTCAGGTGTTCACATGATAAAAGAAATTTAACAAAGAAGCGAATCCTGTGCAAATCATATAAATAATAGAATACAGGGTTTATTCCTTTTAATAAATATTAAAAGTTTTGCACTTATTTACATTTAAATAATTCCTAATTTAGTGTATTTCTTTCTCATATTTTTCTGAGGATTTATCATTTTCAAATCTTAGCTCATGTCCATCTTTGTTAAAATTATCTCTTTAATTTAAAATACAGCCCTGTGCTCACTTTGGCAGCACATATACTAAAATGTAGGGCTACATTTTAGTACTTCAATAACATCCCATAATTATTGAAATGTTTACATTTGAAAATATGTGATGTAGCTTTGCAAAATTTGACTCTAAAAATTTGTTAAATATAATCCACATTCACAAATTCACATTTGTTAGATACAATCTTTGAACACTGTGGAGTAATTTTTTTCCTACACTTATATTATAAATCTCCATATTCACTCAGTCGTGTTTACTAATGTGATCTGTATAAATTCTTGCTTTGGGAAATTATCTATGTCCTCTATCCTTTATATAGGCTAACTCTTGAAATACAATTTCCTAATGCCTCTCACATTCTTGAAATTTTGTGAATATGTTTTATGAATATATGACTTTTTATTATTATTATTTTGCAGTACATGGGATTGAACCTAGGGTCCTGAAATACACTGCAAACCTTTTTTTAATTTTTAACTTTTTAATTTTTAACTTAAGGAGACAGAGTCTCCTTAAGTTATGAAAATGCCCAGCCTGGGCTTGAACTTGCCATCTTCCTATCTCAGTCTCCCAGAGTGCTGGGATTACATGTGTGTGCCACCATACTATTCTGAACATTATTTTTTTATAATGCACATTCACTTGTATTTTATGAATTATAATATTTGACTTTGGAACTCAATATTTTGGAGCAAATATGGAGAATCAATATTTCAGCCTGTGTTCTGCCCACACCCTACCGAGGTCCTGAGTCACGTGGAAGATGCTGAATCAGCCCGCTGCAGACAGGCAGGTCTGTGCACGCCCTACTGAGGTCCCCAGTCACACAGAAGACACCAAATCACCCTGCGAGAGACAGGCAGGTCTGCCCACACCCTGCTGAGGTCCCAAGTCGTGAGGAACATGCCGAATCAGCCCACACCCTGGCAACAATCCACTGGACACCCCCCAGCCCCCCGCTCCTCTGTACAGCCACCTGGTTCCACACTACAAAGATGCAGAGGACACCGGACCACCAGATCATGGTACTGAGTCCCGCTGCTCCTGGCCCAGAGGGAGGGCCTCCTGAGCCGCCAACCCACTGCTCCTGGTAAAGAGGAAGGGGCTTCCCAGTCACCATCCCCCCTGCTGGTCCCAGCCCAGAGGAAAGGGCTTTTGGGCAAACTTCTGCCCCACTGCTCCTGGCCCACAGGAAGGGTCTTCCAGGCCACCATCCTTCCCACCACTGCCAGCCCAGAGGTAGGGGCTTCTGAGCCAACAAGCCACTACTCTTGGTCCAGAGGAAGGGGCTTCACGGCCACCATCCCTCCCACTGCTCCCAGCACACAGGAAAGGGCTTTTGGGTCACCATCCCTACCACTTCTCCAGGCCCCTGTCCCACCGCTCCCAGCTCAGAGGAGGTAATCCATGCAGGCACTAACAGCCCCCTGCCCCAGTTGAAATGAGAAAACACGTAAGTAAGTCTCAAAACCAGACTTCCAGATCACCTACAGCAACCCCAAAGGGAAATGAAGTGGAACCCTCTGATATTCAACCACCTGGACCAACTGAACTGGCAACCAAAGGGGATCTGGAAGAAATGAAATCAGAAATAATTTCTCAGATAACAGGAGAAATTGTGCCCCTAGTGCAAGACA
>NW_004624791.1:7021045-7042793 GCF_000247695.1 Heterocephalus glaber
TTAATAAAATAAATAAATAAATAAATATTTCAGCCTTTGGGAAACATTATTGAATTTTAAGTGTTATTTATAATCATATAAAATCTAGAAGTTTTATGTTTTGCAATCATTGTATAATACTACAAACTGTTCATTTCTATTTTGGTTATATTTTCTTCCAAACGCTACAAAATATTATCATTAATTTTCTGAGATAGTAACATATATCAAATCATTTTAAGAATATAATATTAACTTGAGGGAGATTTATTTTAACATTTAACTTTCTTAACCTAAGACAGTCATAAGTCTTTTTAAGAGAAAGTAACTTTGAAAACATATCAAGTTTATTGTATTAAGGAACAATCATTAAGTTTCTAAACATATAAGTCCTAGTACTCTTATATACTATTTCCTTAAGGAAGTATTTTTACAGCATTGATACAATTGAAGATGCAGTTAAAATATAAATCACAATTATTCTTTTAATAATATATACATAATAATACATTTCTTAAAATTCATCATCATTCATTAATATTATTGAATGAATGCTTAAGACTCATGCATACAATTATAATGGCTTCATGACAATTTAATTTCATTTAGTAAGTTTATGATAATCTCATCACTATTATTAGAAATAAATATATTATTTACAGTAGAAAAATAGCTTTAAAAATATGGCATATTTTGCCTTTTGTATCGTAGTTACCCTAACATATGGGTTACTCAATTTGTAGACATGAGAATTAAATGATGTAGTAGGGATTGCACAGCTAAGAATTAGAGGATTTACCTGTTTGGATGAAGGCAAGGAGGTCTGATTGTCTAATTTTCTATAAAATCTAATACTTCTGGAAGTAGTACACTATAAAATAGCTTTTAAATATGTCTATGTATGCATTAGTATGACAGCAAATGACACTGGAAACAATTTTTAAGCTATATTGAAATCAAAGTCCTAAAACTTATCTAAACACTCACATATGAGGATATAAACCAACTCTTTTTAATATTTTAGCAAGAAATATATATAAATATAAATATATATAATAAATACATATATATGTATATTTTAGGTATACAATATAATGACATTCATCATTGGAAATTTGCACCTTTACATAGTCTCTTTTTGTTCTTATTTTTCACCTTTGCCGAGCCCTCCCTTCAACCCCTCCAGTCCTCCCTATTTACAAACATTTCCTTTTTTGAAAAAATGGTATTCAGTTCAACAACAAATTACATGCTTAATTAAATTCTTTACTTTATTTCTCCAAGTGTTAATTCCATGAGGTGGTAGTATTTGGAATGCTAAGAGCAAAATGGAAATATTTTACAGCAAAAGAGGCAAATATTTTTATGTAACATACCCTCCTGATTTGGGATTCTCTTTGGGTGAAAGTTATTTAACCTTACCTTAGCCAAATGAAGGCATTTTGTTTTGAAGAGATACCATGTAGCTATATTCTAAAGATAACTCACTTTCCTTTTCACATTTTTCTAGGATAAAATGTCCTCTTTGTTTCCACGTTGGCTAGGTTCAGTATACAAAAGTGAATATACCCTTGAATCACATATATTA
Source organism: Heterocephalus glaber (assembly GCF_000247695.1). The sequence goes on from NW_004624791.1 coordinate 7,022,613, forward strand.
CTTTAAAAGTAGGATACATCCAAGGACGTCACAGTGACAATAACAATGATTAATGATGAATTAACAAAAAAGTATATTTTTACATATACTCATTATAGAAGTCTTCGCTTCTACTAACCTATTATATTTTCTTCCTGGGAACACAATCACACCCTATTTGAAGACTTTTAAAGTTAGGAAATGCTGTGTCCCTGCTCTCATCAGTGAGTCATACATAACTCTGCATGAGATCTATTTTTGTCTTTCCGGGTAGACTAGAGACAAATACTTGGAAGAACTGGAGATCAGAGACCACAGCTACCTCCTGACCAGAAATTTCTCTGAACTTTAGGTGGGTGACAAATAAAACTTTATATTGTTAAGTTGCTGAGATTTCAGTTGGTGCAGCCTTGGGAAATGAATAATGTCATAAATTGTTTACTTAAGAAGTAAAGATGCTGAGATTTATTTAAAGTTATTTAGTGGATTTCTCATGAATATACTGGTACTACGTAGGCTATTTGAGACTGAAGTATGAGGTTTTTTTTACTCTGGATTATCTATGTTCCATTTTTGGTTGTGTTGTCACATATGATTTTTGCATAGTACTTGCAAGTTCAATCCCTGGAGTCAGAGCAATTTGCATTTCCAAAACTTTTAATAGTTACTAGATATATGGACTCAGAATCATTTTGTAATCGTTGCTATTTTTTCATTTAAAGTATGGAAATAATAGAAGCTGATAGTTTCTTATGATTAATTGATTAGGTGAGGCCATGTGAATTAAAGGCTCACCATATATCTCATACATAACCATAAAATATGAGAAATTATTTGATGTTTGATTTGAAGCCTACCCAAAATACAAAATTTGCAATCCACATTCTCTCTCACTATTTACAAATTTTTATTGCTCATCTTTCCTCTTTTATGCTCAACTGTCTTTATATTTATTTTTTATTTTTGGTACTGGGGATCATACTCGGGTCCTTGCTCTTGTGCAGCAGGCAGTGAAACCACTGAGCTAAATCCCTAGCCCCTCAACTGTCTTTATTTATCTCAAGTTTTTTATATAAATCCAACTTTCAAATTCAGGTATGTAGAATTATGTTTTGAGTTGTTCTTACTTCTTATTAACAGTGAAAAATAAATATGAAATAAATATACTATACAGAATTGAAAACAAAATATTCTATGTTAAGGTATATAACATAGTAGGTAGTGAAATATATATTCTCATGCAAATTACAGGTTTTGATGGCCCTGGTAACAGTGACAAAATGACTTTAGGAAAAAGGTAGAGTTTTAAGTTCTGTCCTAAAATGGATTTGTTTCTGAAGGTAATATGAGGCTACAAACTACTAAATTTTCTAAGTGCTACTGTTAATCAGTTATATGGCTCTAGCCCATATTTTTGATGTTCACATGAAATGTACTAGAGAAAATAGAAAAGCAAGTAAATAAGGCATACAGAGTAGCCCCTGCTGGATGGAATGTTTTAGAACAATACTGTTGGGGTTTGAGAAAAATTGTAAAAGTGAAATTGTAGAGTTAGTTTTAAAGTTAGAATGAAAATTATTTTACATAGCCTAAGTAATGGAGAATTTTTAAGGTATGTCAGACCTTTTGTGTTTGGGGCACCAGGCTTGGCAAAGTCACCTAAATAAACTAGGATAAGCTATATGTTTGGCATCTGCAAATTACTTCATTTTTTTCTACCTAGTGATTTTAGATCTGGGAGATTACTGAGTGTATTCTCATTTTGTAATAGGTTTTTAGGATTTTTTTCCTACAGTTTTTTCTTTTCCCCAAAGGGATCTGGCCAAATTAAAAAGCACTGGTAAACAGGCATATCAGTACCTCTGACCTCACAGTGACCTACTCTCATTCTTCATCTCAGTGCTAAGGACTGTTAACAGTGTGTTATCTTTCTGTCTAGGTACTTTTGAAACAGGACTTAAGAAGAAAAGAATCAAGTTTCCCAACCTTAAGAAATATGGCTGTTTTTCTTTGTTCTAATACAGACAAAATCAGTGGCTTTGTCCCTATAAATAAAGTTTTATAATCTCCTGATCTCATAACATCCTGTTTTTGCCCAACCAAAGGCACTGGAATATGTTAAGTGGGGAAACTGTCACAGCTTGATAAACTACCTTTGTTCTGCCTACCCATTCTGAAGTTACATGCTACTAGGTAGATCAATTTCCTTGACAGCATGTATTAAACTGAAGTCCTTCCTTTGTTTGGGGCTCAACTTTGGATAGGAGTCTGATGAGATGGTGTACACCTAAATAAAATCCTCCTGTTTCACCTGTTGGTCTCTCTGGTCTCTTGAGTTCCCACAACATTTCCTGGCCACCATGACAAGACTGGAGACAATACTCTTGCTGTCTCCTTTGCCTGCAGAAACAGGGGCCCTGATATAGGGGAAGCTCAAGACCCCTGACATCACTGGGAAAGACTCAAGGTTGGAGAGAAAATTGGCCCTCCTACAGCCAAGATTCCTCCTATATCAGGGCAATGGAACCTGAGAGGCTACAGGATGATTCCGGAATAGCACACTACAGGATTGTGGTAAGGTTTTGGGGACCAGAAAAAGGAAAGACCTGTCCCATAAGGATGGAAGAAGAGGTTGCTCACCTCCCAGGGTGTACTAAGTGATCTGATTTGGATTTAGTCAGACAAAACTTACAACCCCAAGCTCAGAACACAGGAGGGGCCCACAGAGAGAGTGGCTTGCAACTGAGAATGTATGAGTGGCACACAGAAAAAGTGGCTCTCAACTGGGAATGTTGGAGTGACCTGCAAAGAGAATGCCCTACAAAAGGGGTGAGAGTTGCTCACAGTGAGATTGGCCTGCAAGAGACATAGGAATGGCCCATGGCTAGAGTGGTTCACAAGAGGTGTACCTAGGAGTCGATCCAGGCAAGTTCAGAGGAAACCTACACCCAAGTTGGAAAAAAAAATCCAAGAAACAAAAATGGGGAGAGCCACAGTGTACCAGATGTCTGAAAGAGATGAGATTGGAGATATGAGGAGATCTGCTTAGCTTTAGTATGCTGAGATATACAGGAAATGTGCTGCAGGCAGGCTGATGGAGGAGAAAGGCAACGTCCTGCAGGCTGTGAAATGGAGTGGTGGCAGTGAATAGCCTGGATGGTGATCAGGACTAGGAGGTGCCTGAGCAACCAGCTGGTCATTAGTTGCTGGGCTGTGCTGGGGCTGGTACATGGGGCTGAGAGATAAGCTCAACTGTACCTGCTGAGGTTGAAGGTATGAAGCAAGAGTCAATATTTCATTTCAGATAAAGTATGTCAGGGGACCATACAGAGGGAGGCAAGAGCCACACAGTCTTCCCCTGCCCTATGCCCACTCCAACCCATGCACAGACCCATCAGCTTTGCCTGCCTTGGCCCATGGCCAGGCACTCATTGTCTCCAGAGTTGATTGTCTAGGCCATGGACTTTGGCTGTTATGTGCCTGAGATACTGTATAGGACAGATGGGGAACAATGTACTGGGAGTGCTCAGGATCTGAGCATAGGGACTATTCACCAGCCAAAGCCCTTGGGCAGGTGGCTCTGGGCTGCATGCACCATGGGGTCAAGTGAAAAAGTGCAGGTCAGATCTAGGGTCTCTTTGCAACTCAGCGTCACTAGTCTGCCACTGCCTATAAGCATCTGGAAGCCAGAATAGCCCCAGCCTGGGATTGGATGACCAGAGTCAAGGACCTGTGGCTGCATCTTGCTGGGTTTGAGGATGTTTTGCAGGAGAATCAGAAGGGACCAAAGGGGGCTCAATTGCTCTTGTCCTTGAGTACAGTTACCTTGGGCAAGAAAAAATCAAGTTACAAATCTTAGCTAACTTACTTTTGGCTTCCGATTTAAGTTATTATTGTTTAATTAATATACTTAAAATATTTCTTGTACATTGTAAATTCTTAAACTATACTTAGATGGTTAACTTGCTCTTTTCTCTGTTCTCTGCTGGTTTAAAATAAGAACATTGATTCAAAGTTACTTAGAAGTCATTTGGCTGCCAGTCAAATTTAAAATGTAACAATCTGAGACCAAAGAAGAAAAAAAGAGAGGATGCTTTAAAATTCAAGTGGCTGGAGCCAAGTTTGTTTTTAAAAGCTTATAGTAAATGGGATGGAAAAATATATAAAGAAAGCTATAAGAGGTCCACTTTTGATATGGAAAGGTTTTGTAACGCAAACGTTTTGTCAGGCTGAAAAGATAAAGAGAGGACAAGGATGTAGCTCAGTGGCACCAAGCCTGCCTGGCAAGTGCAAAGTCTTTAGTTTGATCCCTGGTACAACACAAAAAAGACAGATAATGACAAAACTTGGAAGCTTATATACATTGAAAAAAAACTTGTGAAGTGATTTATCACAAAAAATATGTATGCTTGCTTTCTGGTTTGGTGGAGCCTGGGCTGTTCCCTCTAAAATCTCTTTGTTGTTCTAAAGGACTTGGGGGGCTGTGGCCCTGACTGTAGCCGTCAGTCCTTCCCATGTGTCATCTCTCCTGTCCATGTGAGCTGGTCTTTAACACCCAAGGAAAAATATATCCATCTGTTGGCTTTGATTAAATAAACATTTTGTTATTATATAAATGAGGCACACTTATATGGGGTAATAAGTCTATGTGTGGTCATTAACAATGTTTAAAACTTTGTGAAATTGATTAGCCTTCCTTTGATGTTAGATGACTGGCCAAGTTGATAATAAATAAGAAAACATTTGAGCATATATATTGGGTGGTGACTAGTGATTGAAGACAATCAGGGGATCCAGATCAATTTTCTTACATCAACTTGTGGCTGAACATGATCCAGACATGACCTGTGTGGCTACAGCCCTGCCTGGTGATACATTACAAAACACTCATGGCCTGAGTTGAGCCTAAAACAAAAGAGATTAAAAAAAAAATCTACCCTGATGGGGGCCATAGGGATGAAGGAAAACATTAACAGTGACATTGAGGAGTCCCTTGGCCAGCTGCACAAGACATCACAGGTGAGCTTAAGAGGCAAAAGGAGTGATAGAGGACACACTGAGACAGCAGTGGCAAGTGGAGGAAGAGATCCTTGCACTGAAGGTGAGCTTTGAGAAAGCTACTGCTGGCAAGACGAAGCTGAAGCTGGAGATAGATAGATGTCTGCAGTGCTGCAGACACATTGCATAACAAGGAGCAGGCAGAACTGGAGGCTGCTGGGCAGCAACAGTTGCTAGCAGAGGAAAAACAGGGGAGCCATGAGGCTGAAGAGTATTTATCAAAGAGTCTGACATCTGAGGAGGAAGCCACAAGGCAATGAAAAGATGCACTAGAAAAAGTAGTTACTCAAAACCAAGGAAAAAGAATCCAAATGTCTGCAGGAGCAAGCTGAAAAGGAGTCAGCTTGGCAGCTACAGCAGCCCAAAAGGCTGCCCCAAAGTGACTACAGAGAAAAAGAAAACATCTGAGCATGCTACAGCAGCTGCTTGTTGTGCATGGGTGGTGGGGATGATGGAAGCACAAGAGTGACAGAATCAAGAGGAGGCTAAGCACTTTCAAAGGCAGATGCAGCAGAAGAGCTTCTCAGGCTGAGGCTGAGAAACAGAAAACTGGAAACTGTATTCAGATAAATTACCAAAGCCACAAAAACGATGAGCCACATGGACTAACACATAAATTTCCCTGGTTGTGGGCCAAAGATAATGGACCTGGGCTGGCTGTAAATCAAACACCAGTGATAATGAAAATAACATTTAAAATAGCTCTTAGAACATGAAATCTTGGCTAGATTCCAGTCATCTTAGAACACCCCACTTTTGCCAATGCGTACCAGGCACTAATTAATATAGACCAGTATAAGACCTGTGTGCTATGAATCAGGCCACTAAAATCATCCACCCAATGGTACCAAATCCATATACATTGATGGGACTTATTCCAGCAAATTCTTCTTGATTTCCTTTGTTGGACTTAAAAGATATCTTTCTCTATCACTGCTTTGCAGCAGCTCATCTTCACATTTTAATGGAGGAGGATCCTATCATGGGCATAAAGAAGCAGCTCACCTAGACAAGGCTGCCAAGACTAGTTCCAAGTCTACTCCATTCTTTGGATTCCCAAGGAATCAAGAACTCTCCTACAATCTTTGGATAGGTGCTAGCTATGGACCTGAAGGCCTTCACTATAGCAAAGGACAATTGTACCTTGCTACAGTATGTACATGGCCTCCTTTTGGTAGCCCCAAGCCACGAGGACTGCTATCAAGCAACTAAAGACATCCTTCATCTACTTTGGAAGGCTAGATATACAGTGTCCAAGAAAAAGACACAAATTTACTGACAAGAAGTCAGATATTTAGGCTTCATAGTGACACAAGGGGAGCACCAACTGGATATTAAACAAAAACAGGCTCTCTGTGCCTTCTCAATTCTAACTACATGGCCCCAGATAAGACAGTTCTTGGGGCAACAGGATTCTATTGTAAATGGATCCCAAATTTTTCACTTGTGGCTGAATCCCTATATGAGGCTACCAAAGGGAGGGAAAAAGATCTCCTTCTCTGAAAGAGGATTTTCTTCAAGAAAGAGCATTTAAACAAATCAAAGAAGCCCTGATTCAGGCCCTTGCCTTAGGACTGTCAGATATAATCAAGTCTTTCTTCCTGTATGTCCATGAACAAAAGGAAATGACCATAAAAATCCTAACTCAGATCATGAGCCCTTGGTATCACCCAGTGACCCTAGAATGTCCTACATGTTTTAGGGCACTTACTGCTGCTACCCTGCTAATGCAGAAGGCTGACAAACTGACCTTGGGACAACTGAACATTCAAGAACCACACACAGTTATAACCTTAATGGACCAGAGAGGACACCATTGGTTGTCAAACCCTAGGATGACTCAATATAAGGGGCTCCTATGAGAAAATCCTTTCATAGCTCTAGAAACAATGGACACTCTTAATCCAGTCAACTTTGCTCCCAGTCAAATTGGGAGCCCCACTTCTTGACTGTGTGGAAACCATAGAAAAACTATTCTTGAGCCAGAGGGACCTCACAGGTTGCCCCCAGAGGAGACCCAGATGTTGAATACTTTACAGATGAGAGAAGCTTTGTGCTAGAAGGGGCTCAACAGGCAGGATATGCAATGGTGCCGGTGTACTCTGTGATAGTGCCTCAGCCTCTGACTACCAGAACCTCAGCCCAGAAGCCAGAGCTGATAGCCTTGACAAGAGCTGATAGCTTTTTTGCTAGCATAAGACGAAAAGGCTCACATGTATACTTGCTGATTATATGTAAGGAGAAAGGGTTCTTGACTCCTGGAGGAAAAAAATAAATTACAAAAAAGAAATTTTACAGCTCCTAGATTCTGTATGGGCCCCAGGAAAAGTGGCTGTTGTACACTGCAGAGGACACCAATGGACCGGAACATTAAAAGAATCAAAACACAAACAACAAAATAGGTTGCTATGACAGCCTCACAACCTGAAGGAGGGCCCTGGCTTTGCTGCTCATCCCAGAGCTCGCTCTCCCGGAGAACCCAAACTACTCTCTAAATGAAAACAAAACAAAACAAACAAACAAACAAAAAACCCATGGTTTGTCCAGGAATCTAGAGGTTATATCAAGGGAAGATGATGGATATTTTCTGATGGAAGACTGGCCATCCCTGAAATAATGGCTCCCTGGTTTGTAAGCCAGTTCCATCAAGGGTCTTACATGGGAAAATAGCACTAGAGATGTTACTAGACCATCATCTCTATGTAGCTTGGCTCACTGCCATCACTCAAGCTGTTTGTAAACAATGCCTGACCTGTGCTTAAAGTGATCCAAGGCAAGAGCTTACATAGCCCCAGAGTATTAAAAAAATGGGTGCTAACCTCTATGAAAATTTGGTTATGGACTTCACAGAGCTGCCTCAAATGGGAGGCTACAAGTATATGTTGGTGCTTTCTGCACCTTTTTTGGATAGGTTCAGGCTTTCCTTACCTAAACAGAAAAGGCACAGGAGATAACAAAGGAACTGCTAAGAGACATCTTCCCAAGAATTGGATCACCCCTAACTTTGGAGTCAGACAATGGACTGGCATTCACGGCCAAAATAAGAGCTATACCTTTTTGAAGGAAAATAAAATATATTTATTGAATATACCTGAGATTATTGTGCTGAAATATATTACAGAAAGTTTTACATGCTTTGCAGCATAGTTGGTGAACACCATTTAAATATTTCTAATTCTTCAAATATCCAAATAAATATTTAATTGATTGAACTCTATTCCCAGATATTTAAAAATAAAAAGGTTTTACAGAATTCTAAAATATTTTAAAATGGTAAATAATAGTGTATTCTTTTTCAAACTCATTCTATCAAATATTGTGAAATCAATTTAAAATATATCAAATAGGGCTGGGGATTTAGCTCAGTGGTTCGGCTGCCTGCCTTGCAAGCACAAGGACCTGAGTTCAATCCCCAGTACCAAAATAAATAAATCAATTAATAAAATAAATTTTAAAAATAAAATAAAATATATCAAATGATGGCTTGTGAGTTCTACATAGATAGTGACTGCAGTCATAGTAGTAATTTTGTTAAACTTTTTTTTGAGAATAGAAGATTTCACTGGATGTTTGCCTGTTGGCAGTCATTACATCAAGAGAAGCATCATTCTGAGATTCAAATTCACATCTGGGAGTAAAAAGAGTTCAACACATAGATACATATGAACCTTAATGAGCCATATTTTTACAATGAGACTTCAATTTCTCTGAGAGCAATATTGATAGGGTCATATCCACATTCTCTTCCCAGTCATTATAGTTCAAGTTATTGGAGAATAATTTGTGGGAAATACCAGCATAGACTTCCAGTATCATATGTGATTCCTTATTTCTAGAGAAGAGAAACCCAAAACCATTTCAAAATTTGCATTTAATGAAAATAGAATCCAGTGATTTATGGGGACACTAGCTAAGAAGCAAGTGGAAAAGAATTTTATTTCTCTTTTGCAACCACTCCTATGCTAATTGTGTCAGGGGCTATACTCAGATTTTGATTCTCTGAAATGGTGGATTTCTCTTTAAAAAGTAGTGAATGATAATTTGTGATATTTTTCTTAATTTGTAACCAAAATCTTTTACATCTATTTCCTGAAATAAAGAATAAATGGAGAAATGAATACAATTTTTAAAGTACATTTATATCATTCTTTGAATTTTGGCCCATTTTACTCATATTAATTGGATGTTAATTAAGTGAAAAATCTTAAAATTTATTAAGTACAAAATCTTTAATAATTAAAGTTAATGATAAGTACTCTGCATCCTGATTTATATTACATTTTCATTTAATTAGCAATTAAAATTGATCTACTGTGTTTTTAATGTGTTTTAATGTTTTTAATTTAATCAAAAAATCATATTAGAATCATACTGTAGTAGAAGCAGAGTAGGTAAAACTATAAAACTCTTGAAGGAAAGTGATAAAGAAGATGATTCCTCATTATATTAACTATTATAAAATGGTTTTAAAATATTGCTTTAAAAATGTAAGATTTGGCAAGCTTTTCCATTCAAAGAAAGCCTTCTTTTTAAGTAATGACATTTAAATTATTTCCTGCTTTCTAGTGGTACTTTATTTGTTATGCAAACAAAAAGGTTCCCCCTCTCAGAGATGTGTAAAACTGCTGTTGATTACACATTTATGTTTTATTTAGGAGCATATTAATGCAACAATCCTCAGATTATCTTGAAAATTTGATATAGTATATTAATAATGCATAGCATTTTACTCACTATGAAACAGATATACTAAATAAAAAGTTGTGTAATTTAACTATATCTAGTGCTATAAATTCACAGAAATAGAACCTGAACATAAAAAAAAAAAATCAATTCTCAGTCGGCTCTGTTCTCCCTTTTATGTTATGTGCTCATTGAGAGACACATTTTACTTTTTCCAGCCTCTTTCTAGCTCTTTTCTTGGAAAAGTCATAGTCTTAGGATTTCAAGAATAAAAGTAATATTCACATTTCTCTTGCCTAGTTACTTATACAGTAAGAATTACCACTTCCATATTTTCTCTATATGGTTCCCTTAGTTGTATCAGTCAGCTTTCCCATCACTAGAACAAAACACCCAACACCACAATTTAAAGAAGGAGAGGTTTATTTTGGCTCATGGTTTTCAGAGGATTCAATCCATAGTCAACTGGCTTCAAGGCAAAAATGACATGGGAGAAGGCATGGTGGAGGAAAGCTTTTCAAACCATACCAACCAGGAAGCAGAGAGGGAAGGGAGAAGTTTGGGATAAGAATATACTCTTCTAGATCACCTCCCAAGTGACCTACCTCCTACCAGGAACTACCTGTAAACATCTGACTTTTGGGGGACATTTTAGATCTAAATTATAATAATTTATCCTTAGTCCTCAAAAGGTTATTGTCCATCTCATTATGTAAAATCCATTTTTTCTATATCTAAAAATTATCAAAGTCTTAACAGTTCTAGCATTGTTGAAAATTCCAAGTTCCAAGACTCCTCTGAGACTCAAGGCACACTCTTAGCTATGAATCTGTGGCTTTCCTCTGCTGATGGTACACATTTCTAGCATCTCTGACTTCCTTCCTAGGGCTCCACTGGATTTTACTTCACTATCACAGCTTCATGCACTACCCTCTCAGGAACACATGGCCTGGATTCCTAAACTTTCTTCTGAAATATGAGTGGAAGCCTGCTTGACCGCACAAATCATGCATTCTGTATTTCTGAAAATCGAATTCAATGTGGGTGATGCTAAAGTCTGTAGTTAGTGAGAGTAATAGTGCACCCCTCTCGGACAATGACTAAATGAGTCACTGAGTGCATAAGAGGCTGAACTCCAGAAAATATTTCTCTAGGCAGAACTGCAGAAGCAGTGTTCTCTGAGATTCTCTTCTCATAAAAGAGTCTTTCATTTTTTTTTTTACCCTTTTACATTCCTGAGTCTGGGAAGCACTAGTGTTTGGCCAGTTCCTAAAATGCCTTCAAATACCTTTATTTTTGGCTTAATGCAAAGGACTTGGCTTCTGTTTTTTAATGCTAAACTTTTCAACAATGATTCTCTTAGTGGCATAACTTTGCAATTACTTCTTTCTAATAAGACTACACACTTCTCAAATCACACACCTCTGCTTTTTTCTTCTGATTCTTACTGTAGACCTGACTAAGAGCACCTACAAGTACCAATGACACAGCCTGAATGTTGGGCTGCCTTGAAATTTTCTCAATTCATTCACTACCCTTAATATTAATTTCCCCCCAATTATCAGAACATGGGCTAAATGTAGACACATTTTCTGCCAGAGTATAAGACATACAGACTCATCCACATGAAAATAAAGTTCTTGTGTCCCATAGAAATCTCACCAGCCTGGCCTTTACTGTTTGCATTCTTATCAGTATCCCTGTCTCCTGTGCTTTGAGCATTATTTCCCAGCCTTGTTCACAAAAGTCTAAACATTCTTTCACCTGTGATTCCAAACTGTTTCAACTCCTACAGTCCAGTTCCAAAAGATTGTGAAGCACATGATCAATTACAATCATGACCCACTTCTCTGGTACCAATTTCTGTTTTATTCCAAAGCTTTTAGTTTTTTATTATGGTAAAATATGTATAACTTGATGCTTTTTTGCCTTAAACATTTTTAAATGTATAGTTAAATGATATTAAGCACATTCATATTATTATACAACAATTAATACTATCCACCTTTCAAACTCTTTTATTCACACACAATTGAAATTCTGTACCTCTTCAGCAATAATTCCCTATGCTCCATCACTTCAGCCCATGAAAACCACCATTTTATTTTCTCTGCTGTGATTTTGATTATTTTAAGTACTTTATATAAATAGAATCATATGCTATCTTTGATGCTTAATTTTGTGTCCACTTATTGAGATAAGTGATATATAGTTAGTAACATATTAGTTATATATGTATCTATGAGGATATTTCCATAAGAAATTAGTATTTTAGGTTACCACTGAATAAAGAATATCTGTCTTCATCAACATGGGGAGGGTATTAACCATTCTACTGAGGAAAAACCTTCCCAATAAATCAAAAACACACTAGAAAGGCAATCCTCCCCCCTCTCTCTGAATTAAGACATCTATCTTTACCCGCCTTTGATTTGTGGCATTCCTGGTTTTCTGACATTTGGACACTGAGAATTACACAAGTACCAGCACATATCCAGTTCTATTTAGCCTCAGATCGAATTACATTAGCAAATTTTTGGTTCTTCAGCCCATAGAGAATATATTTGGGTACTTTCTCCTTCTATAAACTACATGAGAAAATTTCTGTAACAAAATCCCTCATATACTTCTGTCAATGTTCTATGGTTTCTATTTCTCTGTAGGACACTGGTTAATACACAGTTTTTTTCATGATTGGCTTATTTCATTTAATATAATGTTCTGAGAGTTCAGCCAAGTTTAGCATATGTCAAAACATCCTTCATTGTAAAGACTAATATTCCATTTTATGTGTATCCAGACTTTGCACTTTCTCTTTTGATGCATGCTTCAGTTTTTTTCCACATATTATCTATTTGCACAATAGTGCTAAGAAAATTGTGTATAAGAACATTTTTTGAAACATTTCTTTCATTTATTTTGGGTATATACCTAGGAGTGAGATTGTTGAATCATATGGTATTTCTATTTTTTTAATTTTTGTGAGGAGAGTTCATACTGTTTTTCATACCTACTCCACTACCTTACATTTTCACCAGTACTATGCAAGGGTGTCAGTGTTTGATGTTCTCACAAATTTTGAATTTGTGATGATATCATGTGGCTTTAATCTACATTTTCCTAATGATTAATGATGGTAAACATTGAGTATTATTTCATGTGCTAATTCACCATACATGTACAATAGCTATTAAATTATTTTGATAGTTTTGTGTTATTAAGTTTTAATATTTCTTTACATGATAGTTGATCCTGAAAGTGTTATTCTTTAGGATTTATTCTTCAAAGGGAGAAAGCTTTTAAAAAATGAAGTAGAGGAAAAGGCATTAGCCCTTAATACTCAATCAAGTCATGTGAAATGGATGGATAGGGCTGGCCTCAATCTAGCATACAGCAATGCCTTTCTAGTGCCTCCTATACTTCTACAATCCAAAATTGAAAATTATCTTTAATTCAATTTTAAGTATATAATATGAAGATAATGACATATGCTTTGAACTCGTATGATTGAGTTAAGAAAGAAATTAAGTAATGCATATAAAACATACAAGATATATAATAAATATATCAATTTATTTTTATAGTTTCAATGTAATAAAGAGTATTCACTTCCTCATTGGCATTAGACTTCACCATATACCTTGCTTTAGCTCATAAAATAAGAATGGAACTGGTATGTCCCAATTCTGGGAAGGAGCATTAAGAACTCAGATGTAGACTTATGTTCTATTTCTTTTAATAATCATGACTCCTTTTGGAACCTGTGGCAAATCCTTGGATATCAGAATAAATAATTCATGGGACTGAATCATTGTCAACTTGCAAATGATTTTTCACATGTGTAAGAAAGACTTTGTTATTGAAAACTAAAGAGATTTTGATGGTCATATATTATCACAATATGACCTCTTCTATTCTTTTCTTTCCCTCGGCTGTTCATTTTGGTTTTATGGTGCCTGACATAAGTTTTTGTTGTTCTGAAATTGCCCTAAACAAAGGAAGTTAATGTCTTTTATATGAACTCCATTCTGAGAATTTCAACAATGATACGGAGTTAGGAAGAACTTCTTTGGCTTACCTAAGAAGATGTTTCCCAGTGAATATCTTCAATCTCTGAAATATTCCTAGTTAGAAACACCCTAGTCCCTTATAAATTTGGAATTGTGAGCCATATCCTTCTAGCTGAAGAGGAGACAAGACATATAATCCAGTTTATGAATATTCAGATTGGTATGGAAAATTTCTCAATGTGTGGTAAAATTCATCACAATGAAGTATGAAGTTTTGGAATTAAATATTTTATACTAAACTAAAGAATGCCAGAAGATAAAATGAAATTTTTGAGGTAATAAAAATAATTACTATTTATCTATCTATCTATCCATCTATCTATCTATATATATATATATGTTGAAATTGGTGTATTCTGTAGAAAAATGAGGTAGAAAATGTTAGCAAAAGAAAAATATTGACAGATAATATTTATTGAGTATTTAGAATATGCTTACATTTACTTTTCATTGTATCATTCAATTTTCTCTGCAAGCATTGAAATGCAATGTTTAGGTGTTTATTTAGTTAGTTTACTAGCTATTCAGTTTTGTTTTGCTTTAAGATAGAGTTTTGTTATATTTCCCAAGGTGTTCTTAAATTGTTGGCCTCTAGCAGTCCTCCTTGTAGCCTCCCCAGTAGCTGGGACGAGAGGTGCATGCCACTGTGGTCAATTTAAATACATTTTAAGTTTGAGTTATAGATGAGGGCCGGGGATTTAGCTCAGTGGTTCTGCCGCCTGCCTCGCAAACGCAAGGTCCCACGTTAGAGCCCTGGAACCAAAAAAAATAAAAAATAAGAAATAAGTTTATAGATGAGTCAAGGCTTGGAAAAGTAATAGAAGTTGCCTATGTTTACACAGCTGACAAGTAGAGGATTGAGGACACATGCCAAAGTTTATCTCTCTTCAAAGTCAAGATCTACTTTATTTACATGTTATATTTACTGTCTCTCTGATGTAGAAGTGTGCCAACTCAAGAATTAATACACTTCATAGGATGTAACAAAGAGCCTGAATTATTTTATCAATGCATGCCTCAGGAGAATGGTTTATTGTGGTGAATCTGAGCCTTGAATTTTTGGAGGTCCTGTTTGACTACATACATGTTTTTAAAAATTATTACATGTAGTGCAACCAAGAAGAATTCCAGTATTAAATGCTGTATTTCAGAGTATGTATTATATAATTAAGATTTATTTATTATACAATAACAGTATTTCAGATGTAGGAATAGCCATAGATGTAGTAGATACCAACATAGGTAAAACTTTCGTATACATACACCTTCAAGTTTTTCTTTTAATTTGAGGATGAACATGTATACCCAGAGTTCAAATTAAATGTTCAAAATGCAAGTAATTGCTAAAACATGTCAGCAGGAACAAACAGTGAGAGCAAGTGTTTATAGAGGTTTGTTGATGGGTGAAATATAACTGAACATGTTCATGAAGGTCCTTCTTAGAAGGCCATTTCTTAGAGGTCCATAGAGACAATACAAGTCTGAAGTCAGCTCTCTTCAAGAGTAAGTAGTAACAAGATGTAGGGACACAGATATGGAAGCCTGAGCTAAAAAGTAATATTTTTCCTTATAAGATATATACTATTGGGCTGGGGATTTAGCTCAGTGATTTCACCACCTGCTGTGCAAGCACAAGGACCCGAGTTCAATCCCCGGTACCAAAAAAAAAAAAAAAAAAAAGATATATAGTATTAAATCTTTGACTTGTCCTGCAAATGTACTTCTTTGTTGAAAAATATTATTTATATCAAAATGACCTTTTGTTGTGGGAGAGCTTGAACATAGAGAAATTGATTTTATCATGTCAAAAATAGACAAAGAACATAACAAGATTTTGTTTAAATGTAGAGGTGCCTGAAGGAAATATGCTATTCTTTAAAAAGAAGGAACTCTGACAGGTTCATAAAATCCTTACATGAACTGAAAGTATGACTGGTTGGCTGATAATTGACAGAATGTTAGTATTCCATAGTTTCAGACAGAGCCTGTAATAAGACCAGTAAACCAAAAGGATGAAAATTGCTTCTATGTCAGTGGCTTCTAAAAGGCATAAAACTGGACTGAAAATGGTTATAACACTCAGGTCAACACTTCACAGTGTTTAAACATAGAAGCCCATACATTTCCCACTTTTAAGACATATTAGTAACCTGCCGGACTAAATACAGCCTTATGATTCAAAAGAATGAGTATCTTCTTATAATTATCTAGACAGATAATTATCCAGCTATAAATAAGAAACAATTCTCTCAGCATATTTGAAATTTTAACATGATCTGAATTTTTACATGGGAAGGTAATATTTTATTAAAATTTGTAAGAGACAGAAAAACTAAACAAAACAAAATATGGAAAAGGAATCACAACTGAAATTGCCTTTCAGGTGACTGAGTTAATTATTGATTTTGCCCTTTTGTAAGATGAAAGGTTAATGAAAACAATCACATGGTTTTTCTTTTTAAGTACAGAATGTGTAATACATAAATGGCTTGATATGTTTCCTTCTAACAATATGATGGTGTTTGTGCATCATTTTCTGTGATATTAGGATATAGAGTATGTTATGCAAAATGTCTTTGCTTGCAGACATTGACAAATTCATACACTTGCTACTTTGCATTCATGTTGCCTTATTTAACATGGCAACTATTTATTTTGTGGACTAAAAGAGCAATTTTTTTTTCTGTATAAACTGGGA
Organism: Heterocephalus glaber; assembly: GCF_000247695.1. The sequence goes on from NW_004624791.1 coordinate 7,039,101, forward strand.
CAACTTGAAAGAGGAAGTGATTGCAGTACTGTTTTTCTGTTATTTTGAGTAAAAATAAAATCACATGAGGCAAATTTGTATATGAACAACAATCCAGTAATTTTTAAAAAATAATATATTGGTAGATGATAGTGTCTGTCATTTTATAGATTACTAGTATGTAGCATAAAAATACAACTCTTAAATCATGGAGTAGAATGAAAACAAAAGTAATTAGTTGAGATTGTCAGTAAATGAAAATAATTCCACTCATATATGCAGAGATAATTAAATAATGCTTTATTTATTTGTTGGTTTGTTCCAGGTTATTATAATTCTTCATTGTAGTTTTACAGAGCATTTTCCTGATTATAGTCAGGATTAGGTATTTATGTATAATTCTCAAGATCACTTTTTATTATTTTGTCATTTACTGAAGAAATGTCATATAATAACACTCTTTAAAAGTTCACTTAATTTGTAAAGACTGAAAGTTATTTGTCTTTTACCTGTGGAAGTTATTTTCCCACAGTTATCACAAAATCAACCTAAACTGAAGCGGAAGTTTAGTATCATATTATTCTTGGAGAGTTGTTAGAAACTCTCCAATTCTAAAATTATAAACTTTTGTTTAGAATTATCTTGTGAGAAACATTTCTTCTTGCTCTTCTGTCTTTTGATTCAATCCTTTTTTCACTTTTATGACAAAAGTTATTCTTGTGGAGTAGAAGAACCCAATCAATTCAAATTTGTCACAGCCTGCAGCTAATCAGTTAGGGAAATCAGATAGCATACAAATAGCATAAAATCAAATAGTATAAAATTCTCTTTTATATATTAGTATTCAATTTCATAAAGAGTCAGCAATCTTAGTAGCCGTATGGGTGGATACTGAAGCACATGAATAAAAATTATCTAAACATATTCAATTGATAAAATATTGAATAAAGGGAAAATTATTTAGGTCAACATTAAAATTTTCTACTCATATAGTCACTTAATTTATATTTAATCAACATGTTCACCATTTGGACATCAGAAGCAGAATTATTTATTAAATTGACCATCTTGTTTGAGAGATTTTTAGATGTAGCACTTGAAACAATAAGTATCAACTATAAATTCAACTTAGTACATAAAATGTGGCTTAGCCCTGTAAAAGAGCTACAGTTCCTCTTTTTAATTATCAATCTTTGTTGCCTGGAAAAGTTCAAATCAAAATGTGCTTAAGTTTGTGCTTAAGGAGAAAGAGCTTTCAACTGGAGGTCGTAAAGCCAAGGTGGTAGATAATAGCTAGTTAGTGACAATGATGTGCCATCCATTTAGACAAAAGTCTCACACTACAGGCATCATCATCTCACTTCAGTCTTGCAAAATGTTGATCTGATAGTTAAATTACTACTAGGGTCAAATAGAGTGATAAATAAAAGGGCTGTTATCATGTGTATATTTTCACTCAGGTGGATGGATTTTCTGACATGTTTTAATATTAAGCACAATTGAAAGATTGTGTTGACTAATAGCTCTGTGAAGAAAGACTGTGACATTATAAATTTTGGGGAGTTGAGAATCATAAAATGCAGGTGAAACTGCTAAGCATTTTTTTCTTTGATCCTACACAATTATTTTTGTTTCTAAGTAGCAATTCTCCTCTACTCTTCTAGCTTTGATAATAATTTATAACCATAAATGGCTCCCATCATCAATTGGAGGTAAGTATATGCCACATCCAAAGCATACAAAGTACACCATGATTGTTGTTTGTTGGTTTTTCCCTTAATTTTAACTTAAAAATAAAAACCAAGAGGGGTTAAAAAAATTCTCTAAACCGCCTATTAAGAACATGTTGTATATGGAAGGATGGTTCTGAACAAACACTAATGTTCCTTCAAAAAATTATACTGTGAGCCATTTATGCATAATTTACCTTCAGGTAAAACTATATTGAATTAAGATCTCTCTGAAGCTCTGAGATGGTTGTCAAATGTGCTATGGCATTTGTATATATCATGAAGGTGATTAACTGGCAACTAAGCTCAAGTAAGGTTAGAATCAGATGCTAACTTTGAAATTAAGAAATTTTGCCTTGACTGAAGGTAGCCTGAGATTAAAGAAACTAAAATATTTATGCATGTAAAAACTTAAATTGTGAAGAAAGATTATAGGAAAAGGGAATACAGTTACAATACAGAGATTCAGTTGGAATGAGAAATTAAAGGAATGTATGATAGCAGAAGAGAAACATGTAGCAAAAAGAGTTCATAATAGGTATACTATAAAAAGTACTCTAAAATTTAGCATACTAATGAGAAAAATACATTTGTGTAAGATCAGAAGGAAGAATTTATATCTCTGCATATGCATTTTATATTCATTAATTTTACATACAAAAAGATTAAACTAAATATATTCAGGAGTAATTGGTAGCTAGGCTATAAATATGGGACTTGGGACTCAAGAAACTTCTGTGCAATATCAAGAAAGCTAGGCATTTACAGAAGGACCTGTGAGAACAAGTTTTGTGAGACATTATGGAGATGGACAACACTTGAAGGAATTCTCGGGATTTAGAGAATAACAATAGGTTTAATTTTCAAAACTTGAGCACATGTAATTTGTGACAATGAAGTGGAAAAAACCTAAATGTATTACAATAAACTACAGACTCCATAAAATACTTTCCCAAAACTCTATATCTTGTAGCTTAATGCAGAGAATTTATAGAATAATGTTTGGAAGTCTAGGACAGGGCTATTTTTCAGATCAGACCTAAGGCAAACTCAGTCAGTTACATTGCTAAATCACAGTATCATGGGGATCATTTTTAAAAATAAAAATGCCAGGGCCTTACTCTTAAAGACTCCACATCCAAAGGAAGCTTGAAAATCTAGTCACACACACAAAAAACTTATTCATAAAATTATTCCTCAGGTAATCCTGATTCATGGCATGGTGTGACAAATATTAAACATACCATAAGGTATAGGGAAATCTTCATTTAAAAGGTTTCAAAGATGGCAATGGAATATGATGAGAGAATGAAGAGATGGCCAGAAAAAAGTTAAAACTAAAGGATCAGGGAGACTGTGTATCAGTTAACCCATCAATGACTGATTATGGAGACATTAAAAAATCAAAACAAGAAAAAAATTTTGCCACACTCTTCTTGCCTGGCATAAATAAGGCACCATGGTAATTATTGAGAAGATTTCCCTGGAATAAGCTGGCAATAGATCATACACTAGCAATTCTGGTTTAAATGTTAGTATTAACAATTTAACAACATGTATAATATTTATATATAGGGACTCATAGAAGTCTTTGGACTTAATGTCATTAAAAAAGAAGCACAAATTTTCCAAAAAGTCTTAAAGCCCAAGGATAAATTTTCCAATATTATTTGGTAGTAGTACATTTTATAGTTTTTTATTTGTTTGAATATCTTCACTGAATTAAAATTTAGGAGGAATCAAGTTTTTAAAAATTTGGTCAGTTAATACAGCTACAAGTAGTTTGTCACATTTCAGTTGAAAAATTGTTTTAAAAACTAAAATAACATAATGAAGGTAAAGGAAAATGTAAAGAGTTCTGTGAAGGAAATTCTCAACACATTAACACTGATTAGGTAGAGACAGGTTTAAAATCCATGCTCGGCTGAAGAATGACCTTCCACTCAATGTCCAAAGGGCTAATCCTTAGAATATTTTATATATA